>JASANF010009999.1:0-68789 GCA_030248245.1 Trissonchulus sp. WLG1_4
AGACTAGTCTACAAACTTGTAAAGCAATATATAATTGAAGAAGAAGAAGAAGAAAAAGAGCTTTAATTCTGGAAATCATCGGCGTTTTCAGAACTACTATGCAAAAAAACAAACAAACAAATAAAAGTAAACCATTAACAATAGAAAAAGGCCTTAAACGCCGAAGTCCCTAACAAGTTAGTAACTCTAACGACTATTATATTAGTCGTAGCAGAGAAGGCGTTAGTAGGCACAGCAAAAAATAAAAGAAACAGAATAACAAAACTACAGCCTTACTGATAAGATATTAGGCAAAATAAAAACTGCTCAGCTAAGTGGCGTCTACACAAATAGGAAAAGGATAAACAGAATTAGGAGTGGGGAAAACCACTTGTCTGGTTATTTCAAACCCCGCCCCTTGAGATAGGTGGTCAAGTTTACAGACTCTAAACTTTTTATAAAGTTCAAAATGGATGTTTGTTCAACAACAGATGCAGGAAGGTCGTTCCATACCTGAACTATGCGATTAGCAAAAAATGCTTCGTTGGGTTACGTCGGCACATACGAGGTCTTAATTTAAACTTATGACCACGGACTTGGTCTGAATATGCAGGATCAAAAAAGAATACGTAATTTAAATTTATTTTATTATTAAAAATCTTATAATAGACCAGAATGAGATCTGCTTTTAGCCGGCGTTCTTCTAATGATTCCAAGTTTAATAATTTCAGTCGGTCTGGGTAGGACAAATTTTGGCATCCAGGTAATCGTTTAGAAAATCTTCTATGGACGTTTTCTTTAATATCTATGTCCTGGAGTAAATAAGGTGACCACACTTGAGAATTGTATTCGAGAATATGCCTTAACATAAATTTTGAACATTTTCAAAAGAAAATTTCGGGTGACAAAACAACGAAAAATATTTGCACAAACTCTATGAGCTTTCTGAGAAATTTTTTGACAATGTGTTGAAAATTTCATATCAGATGTCAAAAATATGCCCAAATCATTAACAACCTCCGTTACATCAAGATAAGAATTAGCAAATAAATAATTGGTTTCTCTAGAGTTTGCGATTGTCCCGAAACTGAATATATGACATTTAGACACAGACAGACGTAGCTGCCACGTGTTTGCCCAATCGCAAATTCTACACAAATCATCTTCTAGCTTTTCGGATTTAACAGCATCATTATGGACATATATTTTGGCATCATCGGCATACATTTCAATTTTTGCATCTTTCAGTATATTAGGTAAATTATTTATGTATAAAAGAAAAAGAATAGGACCTAAAACTGTACCTTGGGGCACACCGCATTATACGGTGTACGATTATTTAAAAAGTTTTCAATCCACCGCAGAACATTCGCAATTCATAACGTCTGCAATTCCATAACGTCTCAACTTGTGTAAAAGTTTTGGGTGACTCACTGTGTCAAAAGCTTTAGCGAAATCAATATATGCAGCATGTGTTGAATTGCCCCGTTCTTTTTCAAGCATCCAAGCATTCAAACATTGTAGTAAATTTGTTAAAGTAGAACGCTTGGAAATGAAGCCGTGTTGGCTTGGGTGGATTAACACATACAGCTATTCAGGTGATCTAAGATCTTCTCTTTTAAAATTTGTTCTAGAATTTTGCAAAATGTTGACGTCAGACTAATTGGTCGATAATTTTCGACGCTACTGGGGGATCCTTTGCGTTTAAAAATAGGCGTAACGGTAGCTTCAAGCCATATTTTTGGTAACTCCCCGGTTTTCAGACTTTCATTAAAGATTATTTTTAGTGGAAAAATTAACGAATCAGACAGTTTGTTAATTAAGATAGACGGGAAGTTGTCGGGTCCTTTAGAATATTTTGAAGGAGCTTTTTTCAGATATTTTCTTAAAATTTCATCATCAACATACACATTTTCGAGTATATTATCAGTAAAGGTGGCGCACTGAGGTACACGACCATCATCAACTGTAAAAACTGATGCAAACGTTTTGTTTAGCACATTAGCTTTTTCATGATCCGAAGTGAACTGTTATTGAACTTTTCACCAGAGCGGGTATACGTCCCTTGGATGTTAATTTGTTTTTAACGTAGCTATAAAACAAATCAGGTTTTTGCTGAGCAAAATTTTTTCTTCAACCGATCATTCAACCACATTCTTTTCTTATGTCAAAACAATATCAGTTTTTAACTTGCATGCTTTCGTAGATTAGAAAGAATAGACAGAGTACGTATATATAGTGATTATACACCAACGAAAACCAAAAGCATCAAGTTGCCAGATGGTCACGCCACGCCGATAGCCTTTGAGTTGGCATAAAGTTAACCAATAGCGTTTTAGACTGTTGATGGCGGCGAATGGCTTAGTTAGAAGATATGTATAATGAATGCACAACTTCGATACAAACTGTTTTATCTGTCTCATTCCTTAGTACTTGCATTCTTCATACCTGCTATTTTAAGTATATTACGTATTTTTTGGTGAAAATTTTTTCAAAAATTCGGCTCATAGCTTGTTTAGAACGTATTCTAAAAAGATCCGCATCCGCGCAGATGTCAGCAGTCAACATCCGGATCCGCGGATGTCAAAAAAGTCACATCCGCGACATCCCTAGTGTATATATATATACGTGTAAATGAAAACATTTCAGGATTATATACTCGTATCGTAGTCGTGCGTCGCAAAAATATAATTCGATGGATAATAAAATATAAACATCTATAAAGTAACAGTAGAAATAGTGACACTAGTTTGGACGCAAACTAATATTGTTATTTTACCGAAAAACCTTCCCGAAGCTGCCCGTTATTCACTATTCATTCGTTATTCACCAAGCTGCACTCAGCAATTTATTCGCACTGTTACGTGAAGCGCCAATCGCATTGACGAGTGCGCTAAGGTTATGCACGCAGGCTTCACGTGCCAGTGTGGATGGTTGTTGAGTGTACACTTCTGAGTGATGCCGTTCTAAAAATACACAGTGCGATAAGTCAATGCAGCAGTGAGCAGTGCAATCTTATAGCAGTACAATAACTAGATTCTAGAGTGACTCGGTGAATCTATTATTGATGTTAGTTATTGCACTGTATTTTCAAGCCAGGTATGATATAAATATATTATATGTATATACTCGCCAAACTGTTGAAAGGCTGCCCAGTGCCCACAGCAATAAATGTAGGGAAGTCTTTCTTCTTCAATTCAAACACAAGACAATATTCCTTATAGTATACGTGAGCAGCTAACAAATCACCCGTTAACCGGGGCTGGGGGTCGCTAAGCCAGGTGGTGAAAACTGTTCCATTAGAAGTATATGATCTCCCCTCCCCATACCAATTTCTGCCCCGGGTTCCATTCCTCGGTAACATCCCCTTAACTTCCAAATTCCCTCACTCCTTTCATTATGACAATTTGGGGGCTTTAACAGTACTCCCTTACACGCATATACATGTAGCGGGCTCAAAATTTAGGCGATGCCTCTCCAGCCAAATTTTGGGGATCCTTTCCCTCATAATCTCATATCGACCAAAATTGGCCTCAATTTTGCAAATTTTTGTCGAATTAACGAAAAATGACGTTTTTTCATTCACGTTTGCCCAAAATTTTTGGACTCTCCGACTTCCTCAGTTCCTCTATACCGGACCCTCGATTAGGGGGGGGGGGAGAGATGCAGGCCCCCATCCTCCCGCTCATATACATGTATGCTATGCTTATATACACATGTATTTACGAGTATATCTCTATTTATTTATGGCGCAATCAATGTTGTGTCCTGCAGAAATGAAAATATATTTCTATTGATGATTTTTAGGTACAAATAGCTGATTGTGTGATGATTTTCGGGTTCACCAGTCATCATGGAAGCTAGACCTGGGCGTGCACAACCCGCTGCAGAAAAACCAGCATTTTGGCTCAGAAAATTCGTAGGACAGTGACGAAAAGAAGCGGCCATCCTATGAAGAAGCCTCATTTTTCACTGGACATTTTATATAGGTCAAAGACTTGAGTCGTCAGGTGGAGACCGGCTTTGTTTAGGTTTCTGGTCAAACCAAATTGGAAATTGATAGTTTTGGTTTGTATGGAAACCCCTTGGTGCGAATGTTGAACACGGGCAGTGAGCCAGAGTTGTCCCGACAGCGGGCTGAAAGAAGATTCATAAACAAAGCAAAACACCAGCCAAATCAATTCATCAATGGCACCTGACTACCTGAGGCTGAGACCCATGACCCATCTGGCCAGAAGCGGATTCACAGGCGGTGATTTGGCCATAGCCTAAGACACGGTAAATTTAAACTTCTTAAATTTTGTTTGAAGATGGAGCGAAAAACCCAAACGTTTACACTGGGTCCGTTTTCTTATGTAACTGCTAAGTGCTAACAGCCTTTAACGAATTAGTGATTTGTCCGCGTCATTGATTAAGAATAGTATTCATAGCCTAGCCTGCTTTAGCGTGCTGCGTGAGGGCTTATATGTCCGTGTCTTTGTGAAGTTATTCTTTCCTGATTTCTGCTAGCTTCACCGTCATTCAGATCTCCAGACGTTCGAAGAAGGTCAGGCTAAAATAAGTTCAACTTTTGATTTCATAAACATATACATAAACCGTGTATTTTATTTTGTATTTTCAGAAAGAAGCGATCATCCAACACTGGCAATGATACTGGTGGCTTTGATGCATCACAAAATGACCGACGCTGTCACCACATCGACGATGATTTCATCTGATTGCTATTTTATTTCAGCTAGATGTTTGCTGTGAACAATTTTTTGACCAAAAATTGTCGTTTCATGTTTTGAAACGCACACTTTGTCATGGTGGACTGCCAACTTTTGTGTCCATTGTGAAAAATTAAACTTTTTTATTTTGTAATATTTCAATGAATGATGAGTTCGTATCATGAACTCACTTAGAAATATTGTAAATTACTTTCAAAAAAATTGGCAGTTCTTCGTGACAAACTTCTGTATATTATATTATATATACATTTGAATTCTTCAAACGTTTTAACGCATCTGAACGTTCGAGATTTCTAAGTAATGTGTGCATTTCAGGCGTGATTTTTGACGACTATCTGGATGACTACTATGGTTAGCTCTGCAATGCCCCAGCGCGTATTGAAAGACAGCCGCAGTCACAATCGCCCGTCCCTGAGCTCAGACCGGAGCCACAGTGGCTCGGAGCGGCCCAACGTCGGTGGCTATTGGACGTCCAAGGGAGAGACTGGGGAGAGGCGAAGTGGCAGAGAGCGTCCGCGAGAGAGAAGCAGAGACAGACGCGGGGATGATTATTGGCGAAGCTCGGACAGTCGATCCACGTGGCACAGGCGGCGAGAGGACATTTCGCTGAGAAGAACCCGGTCTAGATCCAAAAATCGAGACCGAAAGCGCAGCAAACGCCGGCGTCATCGACGGAGAGACAATTCGGACAAAAGCTACAGCCAGATCAGCAGTCGCAAGGGGCGGGGCAATCGAAGCAGTACAACGGACAGCAGCTATTCTACGATCAGTCGTCAGGGAGGCCGTCATCGAAATGACTACGAGAGTTCCAGTCGGAAGTCATCGCCCAGTGGCAGCAGTCGCAGTCCCAGCACCAGTCGCACTGTCAGCCGGAAAAAAGGCGTGCCGGCGCCAGTCAGCGCACAGCAGGAACAACGAGAACGGGAACGAAAGCGGAGGGAGATGCGCAAGCGACGACGATCTACCTCTGTCTCCACTGCCACTACTAAACGAAGCGTCTATGTTGCTAGGGTATGATTAAACAAGTGTTCTTTTATATATATACTTAATATTTTTACGTTAATTGACAGGGTACAGATTTTCGTGTTAATTTACGATGTAGATTATAGATAATAGTTTTTTGGTTAATTTAGATTTCTGTGTGTTTCAGTGCATTGTTTGTGTTTTTCTAATAAGATGTAAATATTGACTTCTCACTATCGAATCGATTCAAATAGACCATTGTCCATTAGCAGGTGCGCAGGTTATGTTAGCTATGAAAATTTGTTTTTGAAGTTTTTACCATAACTTTAGAAACTGCAATCTAATTAATAATTTCTGCTTTCTGCTTCTTTAATTAAAACGTGTTGTTGTTGAGTTTCCTCCGGCCAAAACGCCAAACGGTTAGGGCCATTGCCGTTACACGTGTGGCTGAGGAATTCTGGGGGGACAGGTCTTGAGGAAAACCTCCATCCCCCATGTTTAATAGTGACATTAACTGAGACAGCATTAGGACAACAAGCACTTTTTCTAAGACTTGCGGTAGTGAGTGGGCCATTTGAAACATGTATCAGCTGATAATCTGTTTCGTTTAGGGCCGTGTCTCCGCACTCCGTCGCTCTGAGCCACCTCGAAAACGACCACGAGATGACCCCGATGGACATTTAATCTACCGAGCCGGTGATATTATACAGGGCCGCTATGAAATAGTTCGAACGCTGGGAGAAGGAACTTTTGGAAAGGTATTTCTACTGATTGTCGTGTATAGATTTTTGTTCCATTGGAATAGACCAACAATCCAAGAAACGTATTTAATAGCGTGAATTAAAGTTCCATGATGAATCACGGACTAATAAAGCTCGTACTCGAACCGTTTTACAGTTTTTCAACTTTTTTTGTTTTTTGCACTGTACTGTTTAATTATTTAGCGTCGTCGAATGCGGCAATAACACTACTTTGGCATTCATTCACTCATCACTGGGTGTCATCCAATTTATACAATATGACCAGAAAAATCAGTCAATCATGGTTTTATCTTACAGTTTATAAATTGCATAAACGTGTATAGTTATACTTTTTTGGAAAATGCTGTTATTAATATTTATTGTAGCTAGTTCAGTTGATCTAATCTCGTTAATAGTCAGAGTTTGTGAAGAGCGCGTAAGTATTAAAGGGTAGTGCTTTGTTCTCTGTTTCAGGTGGTGGAGGTTGTAGACTCGCAGCAGCTGCCCGGCACCAGCGATGGGGAGGACCGAGAGAATAGCACGGTCGGCAGCAGCAGTCAGCAGAAGCGTCGCTCGTCGGGCCTGGTGGTGCGGCGCGCCGGATCGGCCTCAGGGGCCAACAAGATTGCCCTGAAAATCATCAAAAATGTGGCTAAATACCGGGAGGCGGCCCGGCTGGAGATCAATGTTTTGACCGAGCTGGGCAAACGCGATCCCCGGGGACGCCACCTGTGCATCCCCATGATCGACTACTTTGACTACTACGGCCACATGTGCCTGGCCTTCCCGCTGATGGGCTCCAGTGTCTTTGATTTCCTCAAGGCCAATGACTATCAACCGTATCCCATTGAACAGGTCAGCATGAGTTTGTTTATGAAAACGCAAGGCGTGATCGAAATGAGTCTCTACACATGGACAATCGGGATATCTAGGGAGAGGGCTGAGCGAAATTTTACCCGAAAATTTAGCTGATGGCAGTAGAAACCATTAATATGAGAGTGTAGTAAGACTCCAGAGGCGCAGACGCCCATATTGTGTGCTACTTATGATAAAAATTTTACGAAAATTCATTGTAGGTGTTCGTCGCATGATGTATAAGTTAGCACACCGGCTGAGCTTTTCGCTAGTAAAAAACGGGCATTGTGATTGCTATAACATATTGTTATGTTAGAGTATGACTTTGGTTTCAGGTTCGCCATATGGGCTACCAGCTTTGCTATGCCGTGCAATTTTTGCACGAAAACGGTCTCACTCATACAGACCTGAAGCCAGAGAATATCCTCTTCGTAGACTCCGCCTATGACGTGAGATTGCGCGAGTCACGGAGGCCGGGCGGGCAGCCACGGGAGTTCCGGGTCGTCCGAGATTCCACCATCAACCTAATTGATTTTGGCTCAGCCACCTTTGACCACGAACATCATAGCACCATCGTGTCCACCAGGCATTACAGAGCCCCTGAGGTCAGCTCCATTTGTTGGTGCTTTCTGCTATTTTCTTAGTTTTTATGTTGTATTTCATTTTGAAAAAACCGTTGAATAATTGCCCTCAACAAGTTTTACTTGTTGTTCGTCTGGCTCGGAACTATACATGTATTAAGGAGGGTGGGGGGGAGCGCCTCCTCCCCACAAAAAATTGAAGGGCGGTGGTGGGCAGAGGGTCCCGAAAATGTGGGCACAATTGGGTGAAAATGACGCGTTTTTCGAAATTCTTGTGAAATTTAGGATTTTTGGTCGATCAGGGGGGAGTGTTTCCAAAAATTTGGATGAAAAGGCCTTCCCAAAGTGTTGATCCCGCTACATGTATGTTCGCAACAGTGGATGGGAAATCAGCATAGTAAATAATTGGCGATAATGTTTGCAGTAAAGGTGTGAGGTCGGCCAAAATATTAGTTTTTTGTTATTAATTAGTTACACTTAAATGGTTTTAACGGACAAAACTGTAGATTCGATTAGCCAATAATTGTGTTTATATTTAGGTGGTGCTTGAGCTAGGCTGGTCCCAGCCGTGCGACGTGTGGTCGGTGGGCTGCATCATCTTCGAGCTGGCCCTGGGCATCACCATGTATCAGACCCACGACAACCGGGAACACCTGGCCATGATGCAGCGCATTCTAGGACCCATTCCCTCGCGCATGATACGCAAGACAAAGACTAGATACTTTAGACGGTACGTACACAGACTAGACTAACTTGTTGGGTTGCCGACTAGTTGCGAAGCAACAAAAAGCAACCCTTTTGTATCTGTCATGTCCGTTATTATTATTATTATTATTATTATTATTAATACAAGACTAGTGCGTCTAGTTTAGACTAGTTCGACCAAATGTAGATCCTGACGTAAGTTATTGTATGACAGTAAAAAATTTTTAAATTTTGAATTTTTGTTTAAAATTAAATTTCAATGCGATTTGATCGCATATGAGGTGATTATAGGTAGTCCACTAAAAGGAAAAATTCCAGGAGCCATAACGTTTGTTAGGGTTGTGGTATCGACGTGAAATTTGTTTTATTTGCTTGCGCTTGTCAAGAGCTATCAATTGATATGTCGCATGCTGACGTAAACGGCGACCAATGGTCAGTATAAAAATAATAGTCATACGTGACTGGCCGTTGCGTCCTTAAACGTCATGTAAGGTATCATCGGAAAGCCCTTTCAATTCTGAGTTGAATGCTGTCAATTTTGTGTTTCTACGTCAAGGTTGACGCAAGTTATAACGATTTCAATTTTTTCGAACTTTGTTCGATACGTTTGTGGTGTGAGTAGTCGCGGAGGAATTTTTTCGAACAAAATTATTTTCTAAAAAGAACTTTTGAGCATAACTCATTTCAGGTACCACGTAAAAGGTTTTAGTTTTCAAAGTTGGATAGGGCAGAAGACTGGCTTTCATTTGATACCAAAAAAGCTATACGTTAACGCTGACTTATACACCGAAAAACGTCTTTGACCACATAATGATGTTTTTCAGCCACCACGGTTTTGGTAATAACTTTTTTTAGGTTCCACCAAAAATTTTCTAGTTTCCGCAGTTCGATAGCTCAGAACAGGCGCTTTCAATTGACACTAACCAAACTATAGATTCTGGCCGACATGTTCCCAATAGCGTCAAAATACATTTGAAATATTAATACTACTGGACCACTGCCACCGTTTTGGCCATAATTTTTTTCAAGTACCGCGTAAATAGATTTAGTTTCCGCTGTTGGACACCTAAGAGTTAGAGCTTTCATTTGATACCAAAAAAGCTATAGGTCACCGCTGACTTATATGCCGAAAAACGTCAAAATATTTTGGCTAAATATTGCGTCATTTTGACGTACTTTAGGCTATAACTTTATTCTGGTACCGCGTAAAAAGTTCTAGTTTTCATTGTTAGTTGGGGCAGAAAAAGAGCTTTCAGATGATACCAAAAACATTAGGGTTATATTTGTCTTACTTGCCGAAAAACGTGAAATTAGATCTACTTCATGTTTTGCTGCCTAAACGTCAAATGTTTGGCGTTTTGGCGTCATAACTTAAGGATAGTAGGTGTTACAGCCTTGAAAGTTACAGATCCAGTCCAGAATTGAATTCTCTACAATTCGGCGTTTTCAGTATATTTATATGACTTGTAGAAGTTGAATTATTCTCATTATCATAATTATTAGGATAGTTCATATTGTAACAAGTCTAGTGCGTCTAGTTTAGACTAGTTCGACCATTTCCTGTGGTGAAAAAGATAATTTATGCATTAACAGCAGAATTCTAAATGATTGGCAAAAATTTTCAAAATTTTGCCAAAATTTTATTCACATTAAGATTTGATCACATATGGTTTTGAGTTGCCGTAACTTTTGATATTGGGGAGATACTGGAATGATTTTGGCATCATTCGAAAGCAAATTACGAGAGCTTTCAAATGATGGGTGACATGGCCCGGTAAGTTGACGTTAAGCTTGCGTCATAGTTTATAATTGGAAATTTAGACGTTTAAACGTGAATGGTATACGTCAAGTAAGGTGTCATTTGAAAGCGCTTTCTGTTCTGAGTTGAGTGCCGTCAATTATGTGTTTGTACGTCAACGTTGAAGCAAGTTATGACGCTTCCAATATTGCTTACCATATGACACGAAATATCGCTATATCATCAGACAGTCATCGTAGTAGATGTTCGAGCCCGAAAATGTGAGTGTAAAATTTTTTCATTTTTTCAAACCGGTTTAGCGGCTCAGCGGTTCATTGAACCGACTAACTCTGAATAGAAAACATCTTGGCCTTGATGCCTGCTATTTAATAACGCAAAAACGAAGTTTCTACGTTGCGTGGTTCCTGAGTTATTATCATTTCTCTTTTTTGCCGAAAAATTTATATAGTATAGTAAGGTAATTACAAGTTTAGTGCGTCAAGTATCTTAAGGATCTACATGTACTTGAAGCAACAGATCAAGCAAGGGATCACTAAAAAGATATAATAGAAAGTTTCTGATTAAGTATATAATATTTAGCAGAGATGGGGGAGACTTCCCCCAAAATCAGTCATGTGGAAGAAAAATTCCTTCAATTGAAAAGGTTTTTGCTTAAATCTTTGGCAAAAATTTTCAAAGTTAGTGCTTTTTGGCTATACAAATGTTACGTAAACTATACGGTATGTACGTAAGTGTATGATTGTATCTAAATGTTTACTAAATGAAATGAAACTACTTTCGTAGAATACATTTCGCTCAAAAATTCCTAAGTTTAAAATTAGAAAAAAACGACCCCGGGCTGGGCTCGAACCAGCAACCAGAGGGGTGAAACGCCTCAATGCTAACCACTACACCACCGGGTTTACGACAAAGGTAAGTTAAAACTGGTTTAAGATGTTTTGTTTTTATTATTCAACACTATGGACTGTTTCCAAAAAATAAATTTATTTCCATAAAAAGAGTTTAGCTTAGGTACTATAATAGTAATGATGAGGGTAACATAAGCTTTCGTTTGGTATACTCAAATCTGGATTATTATATTTATCATTTTGCTTAGGATAGTTTATATCCTATTAATTATTACAAGACTAGTGCGTCTAGTTTAGACTAGTTAGACTAGATCTACAACGTGAGGTCAAGCAGTGTTTGACAATAAAATCTTTTTCAAAAATTTTAAATTTTACTTCAAAATTGAGTTTGACAATTTCACTTCAAATTTGACAAGCGCGTCTAGTTTAGACTAGTTCGACCAAATCTAGTACCTGACGTAAGTTAATGTATGACAATGAAAATTGTTTAAAAAATTTTTCAAATTTAGTTAAAAATTTAATTACAATGCGATTTGATCGCATATGGGGTGATTATAGGTAGTCACTAAAGGGAAAAATTCCAGGAGCCATAACGTTTGTTAGGGTTATGGTATCGACGTGAAATTTGTTTTATATGCTTGCGCTTGTCAAGAGCTATCAATTGATATGTCGCATGATGACGTAAACGGCGACCAATGGTCAGTATAAAAATAATAGTCATACGTGACTGGCCGTTGCGTCCGTAAACGTCATGTGAGGTATCATCCGAAAGCCCCTTCAATGCTGAGTTGAATGCTGTCAATTTTGTGTTTCTACGTCAAGGTTGACGCAAGTTATAACGATTTCAATTTTTTCGAACTTTGTTCAATACGTTTATGGTGTGAGTAGTAGAGGAGAAATTTTTTCGAACAAAATTCTTTTCTAAAAAGTACTTTTGACCCTAACTTATCTCAAGTACCACTTGAAAGGTTCTAGTTTTCAAAGTTAGACAGGGCAGAAGACGGGCTTTCATTTGATACCAAAAAAGCTATACGTTGACGCTGACTTATATACCGAAAAACGTCTTTGACCAAATAATGATGTTTTTCAGCCACCACGGTTTTGGGAATAACTTTTTTTAGGGTCCACCAAAAATTTTCTAGTTTCCGCAGTCATACATGGGCAAGACCCGGGATTCACCCGGGATTTTCCCGGGTGGACCGCGCGACCGCGCAGCGGTTAGAGTTGGACCGCGCAGCCCGAGCGGAGCGAGGGCTGCTCTGAGTAACTATAAGGACCGCGCATATAACGGACGTGAGAGTTGACTGCGCAGTCTAACTGTAGATTGATTGCGCAGTCCAATTAGTCTGCTCAGTCTAACTATTAATTGACTGCGCAATCCTAATGACTTGCGCAGTCTAATTCTAGATTGATTGCGCAGTCAAACTAGAGTCAGTAAGATTGCATGACCAATTAATAGTTAGACTGCGCAGTCCAAATAGTTTGCGCAGTGCGCAGGCGCAGTCAAACCAGAGTTAGACTGCGCACTGCGCAGTCAGTAGTATTGCGCAGCCAATAAGCGTTGGACCGCGCAGTCCAAAACTACAAATAGTCCGCGCAGTCCAACTCTTACTTGACTGCGCATTCCTAATGACTGCGCAGTCTAACTCTAGATTGATTGCGCGATACCCCCTTTAGTTTTTATTACCCGGCCGAAAAAAGTTTCCGATACGTCTCCAATTGACCAAATTTGGCTTAAAAAGCAAAAATTCTCAATATTTTTCTGGGGACTGCGCCCCCATACCACTGCAACTCTATGGCTTACTATTCCTTGTTATCATCTTGCATCAAACCCTAAGGTATGTATGCACAAGTACATCATGCTGTGTTCATATGTAATACAATGTCTGATGTAAAGTTGCCATTTATTGTTATAATTTTCTGGTCGGAAAAAATTTCTAATACGTCTCCAGTTGACCAAATTCGGCCTAAAAATTAAAAAAATCTCCAATCTTTTTTTGGGGGTTGCCGCCCCCAGACCTCTGCAACTCGGGCTTACTATTCGTTGTTATTAGTTTTCATCAACATCAAAGCTTATGCATTTCTACAAGAGTACATTATGATGAATTTACTTGTGGAATATATATACTGTCCGATGTGACGTGCCCATCTTTTGTTCTTACTTTCGGAAAAATTTTGATACGTCTCCAGTTAACCAAATTCGGCCTAAAAATTGAAAAAAATCTCCGGGGGCAGCTGCCCCCAGACCCCTGCAGCCTGTGACCCGGTGATCTTGGGTTGTGAATGTGAATTTATTGAATTTAAATGTTAAAATTACTAAAAAAGGCATTTTAACCGATCACAAAAACTCACCAAGTCGTCCCCCCTGAAACGTTTCTGGCTGGGCCACTGACAGTGAATTTATTTAAATTAAATGACTACTAACTATATACATTTTGCAATGAACTTTTTCGCCTGGGGCGAAGGGACCGCGCAAGAATTTGTTAGTTTTCCCGGGTTCATTTTAACCACCTTGCCCATGTATGTCCGCAGTTCGATAGTTCAGAAAAGGCGCTTTCAATTGACACTAACTAAATTATAGATTCTGGCTGACATGTTCCCAATAGCGTCAAAATACATTTGAAATATTAATAATACTGGACCACCGCCATGGTTTTGGCCGTAATTTTCTTCAAGTACCGCGTAAAAAGATTTAGTTTTCGTTGTTGGATACCTAAGAGTTAGAGCTTTCATTTGATACCAAAAAAACTAGAGGTCACCGCTGACTTATATGCCGAAAAACGTCAAAATATTTTGACTAAATATTGCGTCATTTTGACGCACTTTAGGCTGTAACTTTATTCAGGTACCGCGTAAAAAGTTCTAGTTTTCACTGTTAGTTAGGGCAGAGAAAGAGCTTTCTGGTGATACCAAAAACATTAGGGTTATATTTGTCTTACTTGCCGAAAAACGTCAAAATAGATCGACTTCATGTTTTGCTGCCTAAACGTCAAAAGTTTGACGTTTTGGCGTCATAACTTAAGGATAGTAGTTCGTACAACCTTGAAAGTTACAGATCCAGTGCAGAATATGTAGCTCTACAATTTGGCGTTTTCAGTATGTTTATATGACTAGTAGAAGTTGAATTATTCTCATTATCATAATTATTAGGATAGTTCATATTGTAATTAATATTAATACAAGACTAGTGCGTCTAGTTTAGACTAGTTCGACCAAATCTAGAAGCTGACGTGCGTTATTGTATGACAATAAAAAATTTTGAAAATTTTTTCAAATTTTGTTCAAAATTAAATTTCAATGTGATTTGTTCGCATATGAGGTGATTATAGGTAGTCACTAAAGGGAAAAATTTCAGGAGCCATAACGTTTGTTAGGGTTATGGTATCGGCGTGAAATTTGTTTTATATGCTTGCGCTTGTCAAGAGCTATCAATTGATATGTCACATGATGACGTAAACGGCGACCAATGGTCAGTATAAAAATAATAGTCATACGTGACTGGCGTTACGTCCGTAAACGTAATGTAAGATATCATCCGAAAGCCCTTTCGATTCTGAGTTGAATGCTGTCAATATTATGTTTCTACGTCAACGTTGACGCGAGTTATAACGATTTCAATTTTTCGAACTTTTGTTCAATACGTTTATGGTGCGAGTAGTTGATGAGAAATTTTTTCGAACAAAATTATTTTCCAAAACGAACTTTTGACGATAACTCATTTCAGGTACCACGTAAAAGGTTCTAGTTTTGAAGGTTGGATAGGGCAGAAGACGGGCTTTCATTTGATACCAAAAAAGTTATACGTTAACGCTGACTTATATACAGAAAAACGTCTTTGACCACATAATAATGTTTTTCAGCCACCACGGTTTTGGGAATAACTTTTTTTAGGCTCCACCAAAAATTTTATAGTTTCCGCAGTTCGATAGCTTAGACAAGGCGCTTTCAATTGACACTAACCGAACTATAGATTCTGGCTGACATGTTACCAAAAGCGTCAAAATAAATTTGAAATATTAATAATACTGGACCACCGCCATGGTTTTGGCCATAATTTTTTTCAAGTACCGCGTAAAAAGATTTAGTTTTCGCTGTTGGATACCTTAGAGCTAGAGCTTTCATTTGACACCAAAAAAACTAGAGGTCACCGCTGACTTATATGCCGAAAAACGTCAAAATATTTTGACTAAATATTGCGTCATTTTGACGTACTTTTGGCTATAACTATTTTCTGGTACCGCGTAAAACGTTCTAGTTTTCATTGTTAGTTAGGGCAGAAAAAGAGCTTTCAGATGATACCAAAAACATTAGGGTTATATTTGTCTTACTTGCCGAAAAACTTCAAAATAGATCGCCTTCATGTTTTGTTGTCCAAACGTCAAATGTTTGGCGTTTTGGCGTCATAACTTAAGGATAGTAGGTGTTACAACCTTGAAAGTTACAGATCCAGTCCAGAATTGATTTCTCTACAATTTGACGTTTTCAGTATGTTTATATGACTTGTAGAAGTTGAATTATTCTCATTATCATAATTATTAGGATAGTTCATATTGTAATTATTATTAATATTAATACAAGTTTAGTGCGCAGGGTACGTCAGGGTCCAGGTATAAACAGAAAGCAAATACGCGGATCACCAAAAACACAAAAGTTCGAATAAGTTTCTGATGAACAAATATCTGGATATTAAGTCCGTAAGTATATAATTCAATTCCGTTGTGTTTAAAAAATGCTAAGTTAAAAACTTGAAAATAGAAAACCCCGGCTGGACTCGAACCAGCGACCAGAGGGGTCAAACCCCACGATGCTAACCACTACACCACGGGTATTACGACAATGGTAAGTTAAAATCAGTTCAAGTTATTTTGTTTGCTTTATTTAACACTATGGATTGGTTCCAAAAATTAATTTTATTTCCATAAAAAGAATTAAACTTAGGAGTTAACTGAAAAATGATAAGTGGGTTATGAGCTTTCGTTTGGTATATTTGAAACTGGGTTTGGTACATTAAAAACTGGATTATTATATTTATCATTATGCTTAGGATAGTTTATATCCTATTAATTATTCTCCAGACATTAATTTGTAATCGGTTTTTCTCAGCCCCCCCTGGTCGGATTGGTCCCAAACTTTGGTGGAGGGATCTCTACCATTAGTACTTGCACCCCCCAACTTTATGGACTCGTGGCCCCTCGGGGGCCCGCGTCACGTGACCTTGAAGGGAAAATGGACGAAACCTGTTGGGGTTATGTTTCAGCCATTAGTATAAAAGGGTGTAAAAGATGGGTTTCAGATGTCCAATTTTCGAAATTTGGATTTGGACGTCTCTAGGGCTAATTTGGGCCCCGGAAGACGAATCCGAGGTCCATTTTCGTCTAGGACCTCTCGGGACCCTTCCATGACCCCCCTAGGGCACCCTGCCCAGGGGGTCCCCAGGGGTCAAATTTTTGAAATTTGGATTTTGACGTCCCTAGGGGTAATTTGGGCCCCGGAACACGAATCCGAGGTCCATTTTAGTCCAGGACCTCTCGGGACCCTTCCATGACCCCCCTAGGGCACCCTGCCCAGGGGGTCCCCAGGGGTCAAATTTTCGAAATTGGGATTTTGACGTCCCTAGGGGTACTTTGGGCCCCGGAAGACGAATCCGAGGTCCATTTTCGTCTAGGACCTCTCGGGACCCTTCCATGACCCCCCTAGGGCACCCTGCCCAGGGGGTCCCCAGGGGTCAAATTTTCGAAATTGGGATTTTGACGTCCCTAGGGGTACTTTGGGCCCCGGAACACGAATCCGAGGTCCATTTTCGTCTAGGACCCCTCGGGACCCTTCCATGACCCCCCTAGGGCACCCTGCCCAGGGGGTCCCCAGGGGTCAAATTTTCGAAATTGGGATTTTGACGTCCCTAGGGGTAATTTGGGCCCCGGAACACGAATCCGAGGTCCATTTTCGTCTAGGACCCCTCGGGACTCTTCCATGACCCCCCTAGGGCACGCTGCCCAGGGGGTCCCCAGGGGTCAAATTTTCGAAATTGGGATTTTGACGTCCCTAGGGGTAATTTGGGCCCCGGAACACGAATCCGAGGTCCATTTTCGTCTAGGACCCCTCGGGACCCTTCCATGACCCCCCTAGGGCACGCTGCCCAGGGGGTCCACAGGGGTCAAATTGTCGAAATTGGGATTTTGACGTCCCTAGGGGTAATTTGGGCCCCGGAACACGAATCCGAGGTCCATTTTCGTCTACGACCCCTCGGGACCCTTCCATGACCCCCCTAGGGCACCCAGCCCAGGGGGTCCCCAGGAGGGTTCTTTGCCTAATCTAGAGAGTCCTTTACCTAAAACAGAGGGTCCTTTGCCTAGAATAGAGGCTCTTTTGCCTAGAATAGAGGGTCTTTTAACACCGGTCGGCAACCCGTTGATGTCAACCGACTTGTTGGTATTAAGTCAGCAGTTAAGATATTGATTGATAACTACACCTTTTGTGTAACTTGTCTAACTGCAGTCAATTCTTTCTTCTTCTTTAATTAATGCAAAGACGTGAAGGTGAGCTATGAAAATTGGTCAGAAGAACAATAGTCATAAAAGTGATTGTTGAGCTAGCTTTATACATAACTTTCAGCAAATTAAGGAACGGCGATAGAATGCTGTGAAAGTTTGTGTGAATGCAAATCTTCAACTTTTAGATTTTTTCGTCTGTTTAGGATCGATTCATACTTTAACAGCCGTCAACCGTATGACCGGTCAGCCGTCAAACCTACGAAATAATCACGCCACCAATAGTGCATAACATCAAATTGTGGCTTGATTATTTCGTAATTTTGCCCGCTGAACAGGCATCGGCTACATTTAGTATGAATCAACCCTAAAGGCGAGAAACAGTGATGCATTTAATGTACCCACAAAATCTCAAACACTATAAATGACAATAGTTATTTGTTTTTGGAATGTCTTTAGTCAATTATTTTCAGCAACTTAAAACTTTTTATTTTTTTTCTAAAAACTCGATGAGTTTAGGAAAAAACCTAATCTGAAGTTGTAGAATTTTTTGTCATATTTCAGGGGGGAATTAGACTGGGACGAGGAGAGCAGTGCAGGCCGCTACGTTCGCAAGAATTGCCGTCCGCTACATCGTTATCTGGGCGGGAGTGGGGACTCAGACAGAGACAGAGACCGCGAGGAAGGAGAACTGTTAGACTTGATACAGGTTCGATGTGATTTGTTTACATTATTCTTGTTTTGTGTTGAAAGACATAGACTTGGGTCTGATTTCAAATGATATTATAGTCGTCGGGCAAATATAGTGGTTTTTTAAGTAGCATAATATTATATAATTGTCTAGATTTTTTTTGAAAGGTTCAGGTACAGCACATTACGTGCTCTATGGTATAATATTCTTTAGTAGATTTCAATAACAGGTTGTATGATGTTGCTGCGGTTCCACATTGGGTTGGGTTTCATTAAAAGCTAAAAAATAAAAAGGTCCCGTCTTAGCAGTTATCACCCAGTGGCCAGTAGGCAGGTCTAACTTCCAAGTTTTTCGTATAAAATCAGGCAAAATCGATCAACACACCGCGTTCAAGTTGAATCAATTTTTGTTAATCATGATTTCTGCAAAACGCTCACTAATTTTTGTTAATCATGATTTCTGCAAAACGCTCACTAAAGTCTGACAAAAAATAATTGCACCACTTGAGAAAACGAAACATGTGATTTCTCTACGAAAAGAATAGATTTTGATTATCAAGAGTACAGCAAGTAGTCGCAGAAGTCACGCCACTAAGATAAGTAAGTGGCGCAACTAATTTTTGTCAGGCTTTAGTTTAGCAAATTCTTTAATCACGCATTTTCTGATCTGTTACCAAAGTGATTAACTGACCTAAGCGTCTGTTTTAGGCCATGCTGGTTTATGACCCCGAGCAACGTCTAACGCTGGAGCAGGCTCTCCGCCACCCTTTTTTCCGCCGCCTGCCAGCCAGGCTACAGTTGCACAGGGGCCCCTCCAATGATTCCGGAAAAGGCCGATCTTCTTACAGCAGATAACACTTGCCCCTTTTTTCTGCACCACTAGTCAGCCATTCCATTGTTGATGCAGAAAACCCTGAATCGCGATTTCCCAATGGATTCTCAGGGGTTTTCTGACCCCCTCCCCTTCATTTCCTTCCGTTAAATAATTGTCTGATTAGTTGATAAATTTTTATAGTGGATTGACGGTTTTTATGTGCCTATGTGGAAAATTACTGCATGTTTTTTTTTGTATAAATT
The DNA here is from genome assembly GCA_030248245.1 of Trissonchulus sp. WLG1_4. Taxonomy (NCBI): domain Eukaryota; kingdom Metazoa; phylum Nematoda; class Enoplea; order Enoplida; family Ironidae; genus Trissonchulus; species Trissonchulus sp. WLG1_4. Next base: position 19,416 of record JASANF010009999.1, read on the forward strand.
ATTCGTTGTTGTGGTCATCTGTGTATTGCTTTGTAGAGTTTTGTGTACATCTTTTCAAAATGGGATTTCTCTTAGATATAAAAGGATCAAAAATGATTGATTGTTGAATTGAAAATTAATTTTTTAATTAGCAAAAGATGTTGAACTTTGGATTCAATCATAAAATATGGTTTTGAGTAAAATTAACAATATACGGTGAGTTACCGACCCAGTTTTCAACTTAAACCTTGATTAAACACACGAATGTAGTAATAGGGCAATATATATAGTACTTTGACACAGATTTTTTTTGAACAAATAAGTAATATTGTTTTAACTGCATATCCTGTGATTGATTGTTTATAGGACTAGTGGACAATATAGATTGAGTACAAAAACATTGAAAACATTGAAAAAATTACATTTTCCAGTTTGAAAAAGCGATCACTTGGTGCCTTGGTGGAAACTGAAGTGGTATTCACCAAACTAGTTTGAAAAAAGTTTCTCCAGTTTAGATGGTCTGATAGAACGAATAATTTGATATTTTGATTTAAAAGAAACTTATGACTCGCTTGCATCAATCGCTATCGTCAACAATTGATATGGTTAGAATTTTTTGAATTTGGTGGGAAGACCTGTATTAATTTAAAATAGATGCGGATGCGGTGGGCTGTTTATTGTAGGTACCTACACGTTCTATTTATCCTCACTTTTGTGAGAGCTAAGCACGGTGTCACTGTTGTAGTATTCGTTTTAACGCTTCGCAGATTGTAATAAACCTACAGTTTTGTTTGAGTCGAGTTATTTGTGGAAAGTTTATTCGTTAGACTATTCGTCAGCGCGGAGAAAAGCCACGTCAATTCGGTGGTAAGAGAAGCCACAAGAGCTGAAGCTAATATTTTTTGTAATAAAAATCTGGCTTTTTGCCGCTCGACTACCTATAATAGTGCCAATTACACAAATAGTTTCTGGCTAGCGTGCTTCTGACCGGCCTCGTAATCCACCGGCGAAGAAGTTCGGCCGGATGGTGAGTCAAATTTTTGATTAAACAAATTCATCCAAGTCCGAGTGTCTTTTCGGCTTAACTTAGCTTACCAGACTTTGAGTGCCTAATTTGGTCAATAGACCGGCCGGTCAATAGAATAAGTGCGCAGTCTAATCGGTAGGTACAGCTACAGCAGTCGATTATATTTAGAAACAATGATCCATTCAATGAAAAGATGTAGACAAATCAAACCCAACGTAGATGAAAAGAAAAGATCCAATCAATGAAAAGAGTAGGCATGGGAACGTTTTAAACCGTTTAAACTGGAACTGTTACGTTTACGTGTTCAGAAAACGCGATTTCCTATTCTTTCAACGTTTAGTCCGTTTAAGTAAGTGGGTTTTTTCATCTGTAAACGCGAGAGTTTAAACGTGAACAGAATGTAAATCTGCCTATACCTAGTAGTAGCGTGCGACGTGCGTTCACACTTCACAGGTACCTACCTAAATACATAGTTATGTACAAGTCAGCTTGTGGCGCAATTTTCATTGTACATGAGGACCACGCGGACGGCTGCATGAACCTACCTATAGTAGCAGCAACCAAAAAGCCCAGTCTGACCAGAAAATTCTGAACATTTAAAATTCCGGGCTACTCGCTGCACTCTTGAACTTGATGCTAGAGAGTAGAGAGTAGAAACTTCGTAATGAAATCGCGTGTTTCTTGTCACAGGGTCCAGCAGTTTTTAGTCAGACTTTACGGGTACCCGACTTTACTTTAGATTACCGCCGAGGCCGCGGTGTATATTTGTACAATATTAAGGCGACCTCTGTAACAGAGGAATCGTCCAGGGCCCGATTTATCGAAACATCAAATGTTCGTCGTTGAAAATGTTCGTCGTTGAAAAAGCAAATGTTCGTCGTTGAAAAACAAATGTTCGTCGTTGAAAAACAAATGTTCGTCGTTGAAAAATTTTTCAACGACGAGCTTTGGTTTTTTAGAACATTTTATGTTCTAAAAGACAAAAGCTCGTCGTTGAAAAAATTTTCAACGACGAACATTTCAACGGAGCTCAAGACATCCGTTGAAATGTTCGCCGTTGAAAATTTTTCAACGACGAACATTTGTTTTTCAACGACGAACATTTGTTTTTCAACTACGAACATTTGTTTTTCAACGACGAACATTTGTTTTTCAACGACGAACATTTGTCCTATAATTACGTGTTATGTTCGTCGTTGAAAATGTTTCGATCAATCCAAAATTTTCAACGACGAACATTTTCAACGACGAAGTTCAAGACGAACATTTTGCTTCGATAAATCGGACCCAGGTCTGTGTGCAGTCGCAGTGCAGCAGTTGTTGTGATAACTGTCCTCGAGTGTGGCGACATAGCGGACACTGCTCAACTAGTGGGCGTAAAGCATAATAAGCCACAAAGCTCCAGCGCGATTAGCGCATAAATTGATAAAACTGTGACATCTATCAGAGTTCTGCCCGGGCCTGTAGCGGGCCGCGGGCCGCGGGCCGCGGGCCGGGCCCGGGCCGGGCCGGCCCGGGCCCGGACAGATTTTTCAGAAATGGGCCCGGGGCCCGGCCCGTAACCCTCCGGGCCCCGGGGCCGTGCGCGGCCCGCCGGGCCGGCGCGGGCCCCGGGCCCCGGGCCGGTCGCGGCCCGCCGGGCCAAGAAATCTGCAAGCCCAGGGCCGTCTCGAGCTTCAGCAACGTATGAACAATGACTGCATTGCATATATATTGATTTTTACAAGTGCGCAGGCACTTATACTACACTCAGACGCACACACAATGCATTTTCTCACTTGCTGAAGTCTGTGCCGGGCCAGCCCGCGGGCTCCGGGCCGGCCCGCGGGCCCCGGGCCTGCTCCGGGCCGACCCGCGGGCCCCGGGCCGATAGGCCCTCTACGGCCCGCCGGGCCTGTAGCGGGCCGCGGGCCCCGGGCCGGGCCCGGGCCGGGCCGGGCCCGGCCCGGAAGCGTGCTAGTCGGCCCGGCCCGGGCCCGGCCCGGAAAATTTGCTAGTGGCAGAACTCTATCAGCAACACTTCATAGGTGCGGCACTGCGGCGTTATTTTTTCTTTAGAGTATTTTTAGAAGAACAAAACAAGCTTACTGTCTTATGTCTGGTCAACTAAAATTTCAGTGTAAACAGTGTAAACCTTTTCTATTCCTACTCACTCACAATATATTTAGTTAAGTATTTATTTAGTCGATAATTTTACGACAACAATTCATGCAATAATAGTCAAAGGAATTAGCTTAATATACAGTTTGGTTCAACTTCAAAACGGTGTGCTGTAAATGGCCAAGCTGCGATCGTCAGAAACTGAAGCTAAGCGCGACCCTGATGCGTTAAACCGGACACCCCAGACCTGAAAAATAAACAACATACATTTAGAACCATGAAAACCCACAAACAACGAAACAAATACCATACAGCGTGTAGCATATAGCTCAACAAATACTTATAGTGATACAACATGCAACGGTTGATTAACATTTGGCATTTTGTTAGTATACAGCAGATGGTATTAGGTTGGCTGGTTAATGGTTGGTTGCCGGTTGACTGTTCCCCCTAGGCAGAAATAAGCAACACAAAAGGTCAGACGAAAAATTCGGTTAAAAACTAAAAATCGAGCAAAAACTGCATATTGTCTTTGACTATGCTGCAGTTATAAAACAAGTACATCACTAACTTGATCCGTGTGTTCTTTAAAAGTGTGAACAACTTGTCGATTCACCAAATCCCATACCCGTGCAGTTTGGTCAGAAGATCTAAAACCAAAAAACTTCTTAGTTCCCATTTCCCAATAGGCCATGCACTGATTGGAGGTGATTCAACTTGGCTGCACATGAAGAAAAGCCCACTTCCCTAGACTGACATCCATCCCCGGCGTCAGTTTTTTAACAGCGTAGCACCCCAATGACTGGTTGCTCCGGTAGCACATCCCAGTAGCCCGTTTCAATAAACTCACAGGCCCACAAATGGCCACAGCTCACAGGTCACAGGCCACAGCTCACAGGTTACAGGCCACAGGCACAGGTACATTTGAACTGCCACAAATCGCTCACAGGCCGTTCTGTTTCCATAAAAAATTGTGCCTGTGAGCGATCTCACAATTGTGGCGTTTTTTCACAGGCCGACAGGTGGCCTGTGAGGGCGCCAATATAGATAATTTATGCTGTACTGGAACTTTTTGAAGTTGGGTTTTAATTTAACTTACTTCGCTAGCGTATGTGTTGCATTTTGGAGTATTTTAAAGCAAAAATAATAGCTCTAATAATTTTCTAAAAGTTTAGCAAAAGTTTATATGTTGAAAAATTGATGTATTAACAAAGTTTTACAATTATTACTGTAAAATTAAAACATAAATGCCAATAAAAGCGGAAAAATGACCATTTAAATTAATTGAAACATTTTCAATTCATATAACGCCTATATAACAGCCAAGCTGTTATTCAGCAACGTAGATATGTGCGTTTGCTGGCAAGCCGAGCATGCGGTCAGAATGCGTGCGTCACCTGTGAAATTTTGACCTGTGCCTGTGGCTTGTGACAGGCAGCATTTTATGCTTATTGAAAAGGGATTCACAGGCACCTGTGGCCACAGGTCAAAGGCCCACAAATTTGTGCCTGTGGGCCTGTGAGTTTATTGAAACGGGCTACAGGTCGACGACTCCCCCATTCGAGATTTCCTCGGCTGCAGATGACTGTTACTATTTACTACTACTACTCTCTATTTACAACTTGAACGAATAAATAATTCTGAATGAATTAGAACAGAACATTCACTCGCGACCGTTTACAGACTATGAAAATTTACAAAACGCAAGTCCTGTCACCTGACCAAAGCGCAGTGACATATACCAAGCAAATATAGTAGATGCTGCACAATGCACTAAAATGTCTAGTAGATCACAGTGAAAGAGAATACCAAGACAGACACTGCAGCAGTCTGTTCATGCGTGCAGCAGCCGAAATTGGACAATTGGACAAGACGTAAAAACCAAAAGAAAAGCTCTTGTATGAAATATAGTGGAAAAAACTTGGCGAAATTCACTCATTTCACGCTATTTTTGAAAACTTCGGGTGGGGGACAGCACCGCCACCCACCCCCCCTTAGATCCGCCATGATAACCACAATATACATACCCAGAAGCAATCCGACTACCATCAGGGGAAGCGGACAGGGAAGTGACCCAGCCCAGATGGCCGGGCAGTGTTCCCACGGGGTGCGAGGCGCTGCCCAGATCGTGCATTTTAATGTATTTGTCGTCCGAGCCACTGAACAGCATGCGGCCGTCCAGGGAGAAGGTGAGGGCGCGAATGGCCATGGCGTGTCCCTCCATGGTGTGCAGCAGGGATCCACTCTCGCAGTCCCACACATACATTATGCCCTCACTGGACCCACTGGCCAGATACTTGCCATCATTGCTCTGAAAATGGCAATTTATTAAATCTGTCCTTAAAATATTTAAAACTATTGTAACACAGTGGTCAGCGTAGTAGGCGGGTCTTGCAAATTGCAACGACAGCCGCGTAGTAAAGTGTGTAGTTGAAATTGCAGCTTGGGTTTATAAAGGCAGTTAGAAAAGTTAGTCGTAGGCCAGATAGTCTAGTGGTCAGCGAGCGCGTCTGCCATTAGACGTCTGCCATATTCCGGAGTGTAGCAGAAGGCACAGGTTCGATTCCTGTCCTGGTCTTGTCTGAAATAACCATCGCCGTGAAGTAAGGATACTGCATTACTGTAGTGTAGTGCATTCCGACTAAACATTCTTATTCTACACACAACTTTAGGCATTGCTGCGTGCCAACCACTGGTGTATTTGTATGCATTCAACTTAATCCTGAAAAATGTCCTGACGAAAACCGACGTATACAACGTACACAAAGCAACAACACCAGTTTCAATTTATTGTAGGGGTAAAAGAAATTATAGACTGAACTTATTCAGACCGTCAGACTGTCTCAATCAGAAGTTTTCTCAGAAGCAGCAAAAGAACAATGTCAAATGTTCTGATTTCTGAATTAAAAATGTTCTACAGATTGTGTTGTGAACACTATTTGTAAATTTCCGTAAGTCTGTTTGTTAGTTTTAAAATGAAACTGATAGGCGCTTCAAAATCAAAAGTAGTAAAGAAAGTACTGCCAAAATCTAGGTAACAGTAATGCCTCCTTGTCAAATATTTATGCTTGAGACCACTGAAGTGGTGCATTAAATTTTAACTAATATTCTTCCCATGAATTTTCCTGACAAAACGCTTCACAAGAATCCCTGGGTTTTCTAAGGATCACCCGCAACCTTACTGAACCGTAAACTCCTGGGTTTTCTAAGGATCACCCGTAACCTCACTCAAACAACCAAACCTGGGTTTTCTCAGGATAACCCGAAACCTTACTCAAATGAACTCATGGGTTTTCTAAGGATTACCCGCAACCTAACAACAAACTCACAACTCAGCGGCGTACCTGTAGAGGGGTTGAAACCCCCAATCCAATCCCCAACCGATATCCCAAGGTCCGACCCACTCGCAGCGCCAGATGAAAGGTGGGGGGGGTCGCCCCCCCATACCCTTTTTCAGACAAGACCAGCACAGGAATCGAACCTGTGCCTTCTGCTACACTCCGGAATATGGCAGACGTCTAATGGCAGACGCGCTCGCTGACCACTAGACTATCCCGGCCTACGACTAACTTTTCTAACTGCCTTTATAAACCCAAGCTGCAATTTCAACTACACACTTTACTACGCGGCTGTCGTTGCAATTTGCAAGACCCGCCTACTACGCTGACCACTGTGTTACACTATTATCAAGGCAGAACGAAATTTTTCGGTCCAAATCGCAAGACTGGCTAAAACTTTGTCAATCAAACAATTTAATTGTTAGTAGATTGTTAGTACATTATGCCCGATGAGTAATTGGGTCAACATGGACTAATGCGTCCCGAGACTGTTGTCGAAGAATATAAATAAGTTGGTGTTATCATTATCACAATTAAAATCTGAATAGTCGGTGGTTTTTTCATTCACATAAGCTTTGGGTCAACAGCGGCAAAGCCTGACGTTATCTTCGCAACGAAAATGAAATTCTACTGAATTATACTGAAAAAGTCAACAATTAAAACTTCGCCTTAAGCCCGGTTCATACTTGTCCTTGTCCCTGTCCTTATCGTTTTGTCCCTAAGCGATTCCAAGGAAACTACTTGGACAAATAAGTTAATGTTTAGCATGAAGAAAGTCTGGGTCACATCCATATTGTATGCAGAAAATTATGCGAAACGCTTGTGTAAATTTTCCGTAGCATCTGACTAAAATTTGTCCTTTTCCCTGTCCTTATGTCCTTAAGGACAAGTATGAACCGGGCTTTAAAATAGGCCGTCCATACCCTTATTAATATAAATCCCACATTTTAAAACGTCTAACGCGTGACCTCAATATTTACACTCCCAACCATATAAAAATATTGACGTAAATAAGCGTACATAAGCCAAACTAAGCATGAATTTTCCTCCTGACTCCAATGTGGTTTCCTTTTCCCCGCTGTCCGTGTTGTACAAGTGAACTTTACCACCGTGGGAACCTGTGGCCAGGGTCAGACAGTCAGGCGACACGGCCACCGTCCACGAGTCCACTAAAGCACAAAGCAAAGGTTGTAGTAAAAGGCACCGCCAAGCCTGCTGACGGATTACGCAATATAGGTAGCTGAGCAATATCAATAAATTTATTTATTTATTTATTTTACTCCAATTCCGCGAAACTGGAAACGACGAAGGGGTGGGCAACGGCGGTCATGGGACGATTGCGTCCATGAAGATCTCAGAGAAACCTACAGACCCTATATGCATGCCCGGTATACGTGGCATCAGACCATCTTAGACCTAGCTGAAGACCGAATGCAGTGGCGGCAAATTGTGGGATCGATGGGAACTGGTCCAGGGCCACCGTGAACAGGATACTGTTTTTTGGTGTCTAAGACAAGTCAAGTCAATAAATGTCTACAAAGTTTCACGAACCAAATAAGATTTCTTAAAATATGAATAATAATAATGAAACTTGAAAGTTACTTTTAACTAGCCTATAGGTAGCCTAAGTTTTCTATGATAATATGTCCGTTCAGCCGGCAAAATTACGAAATTATCACGCCACAATCTGATTTTATACAGTTCGTGGCGTGATTATTTAGTCATTTGGCCGGCTGAATAGACATACGGCTGTAAGCATGAATCGACGCTTCCTAGTAGATGCCTAAGCCTTATTACTGCCGGACATACCCAATCCAGCCTGAATTGGCTGTGGGTGAGCGGCAGTACCGGAAGGAATGTCCCACACCTGCAGACTGCAGTCCATGCCGCTGGATACGAGCACTGGAACAGACGCAAACAGTTTCAACGATCTACACTGGCTACAGACAAAAATAATTTTGAAGACAGTATTAATAGCACATACAGCCTGGCATATTTCTATGGAGGGGAGCAGCCACCCCCCCCCACATGGATGGGGGGGGGGGCGTCGACCAAAATGGGGGGCGCCAATTTCAATAAATACAATAAAACACTATTTTTACACGAAAAATTGTTATTATACATTGAATGTTACGTTTTCATACGTTATCATAGCTACGCTAATACTAAATTTAGCAAAAAAGGACCTAAAAACCCGACGAACACGACATCGCTACAGCTTAAAATTCGCTAAAACGTCCTTTCGGGAAAAAATTTTCGCTATGGGGTGCACCCCATCTGGGATGGGGGTTCAAAATGGGGGGGGGGGGGGGCGCGACCAAAATGGAGGGGCTCCGAACCAAATGGGGGGGCAGTAAAAATATGCCAGTACAGTACAGCTGTATCATAACCAACCTTAAACACATACTTTTAGTAGCAAAAAAGATACCGTTTTTTTGCTCAAAAGGCTTTATGTGCACAATATATCTGCTATTTTTATCTCAAATTAGAGTTTGAATTTAATTTCACTGAAAACTTTCTCATTTTTTGAGAGATGTCTTTATTTGTCTTAAACATTTCTATGAGTGTCAAACAGGTGAAAAACTTTCACTTATTCAAAAAGCATGCCGGTTGGGTCACATAGAGATTATAAAAGTGGGAATAGAGATACTGATTTGAATGAATAGAGATAATTAATTCAGTTTTCATCTCCACACCCACCAGACCAACCCCTACTCAGATATAATGAAACCCACTTGAACTATTCGTTGGCCTTGCGTCTAATGAGATTACTCCCAAATTATGCTGTTCCAGACAGTACATCTGACGAACGTCCACATCGTCCCTAAAATAATGGTGGTACATTTAAGCAAGAGTACATAATAGCTTCTCAGTCTATATAGAAGAAGAGTGAGACACTCTCCAGCCTGCCTGTGTTATAGCACAGGCAGATGCGCTGGTCGTTTTCAGGCTACATGTTGACATTCTATGCAATATGTGACTGGCCAATCAGAAGCAAGCTTCTATTCTCTGATTGGCCGACGCCTGTGCACGTGCTCCAATCATAAAACGGGATAGGAATAAAGGCTAAAAACTCATTATTTATTCATAGTCTGCTTGTAAAAACATTAAAAAAGGTTTGCAAATACCTTTGGGGATATTTTGACAAACTTTCAGCGAAATTAATTGAGAAACTTTGAAGAAATTCAGAAAAGTTTATATCTCAAAAGTTTCTCAATCAATTTCGCTGAAAGTTTGCCAAAATATCCCTAGAGGTATTTGCAAACCTTTTTTAATGTTTTTGCAAGCAGACTATGAATAATAACAGTGCAAAAATATTTTGCACGCTAGCTGTGGATCGCGAAGCGGTGGGTTTACAACCCACGCGGCCAGAAAACTTCAGCTGAACACATTCCAGTACTGATGAAACATCGACGTAGACATAACTGCTCAACTGTTTTTAGTGAACCGCAAGACATCAACAGATTTTATTCTGATCCAATATTCTAATACCAAAATTTAGCTGTTCGAATATTCTGGCCATTAAATACAAAATGTTGTCTAGACGTCAATCACCACATTCACGGCGTGGCAACGAGTGAAATAACTGAAAAATATCATCCTAGCAAAAATAACAAAAATTGCTATTCAACTAATGTAAGTAAAATAAAGAAAAACACTAGATGTAAAAGTTCTGCATCAGAAAAAGTCGAAAGCCATAATATACCCATATAAATCAAATTTAGTACATACCACTTCCAAATCTTTATTGTATTATCCAGCGATCCAGTTATCAGAAATTCGTCGGTGCTAGTTGGTTCGGGCTTGGCCCAACAACACGCCCAGATTGATTGCTCGTGAGCTGAAACAGAACAAATACATCAGCTTTTCGACGTGAGGTTTCAAAAGGATGCAAAATTAAGATTTAGAATAAATATATATCGCTGAAGGTAATTATTAAAAAATCAAATAGGTAAATTGTGTAATTTCTAGAACAAGTTTTAAATGGTTACCCGTTTATAATTGACCTTTCTCAATTTTGTGTGTAAAGTCCAGTAACGAAAGTTCAACATACCGTGTTCACGCCGTACCATGCAACTGAGCATTTTTTATGTTCGCAACTAAAACAAGGACACCATAAATTACGTTAGTCAATATGACGTATGCAGCACAGCAAGGACATACTACACAGGGAGGAATGAGAAGAACCCCACGAAATTTTGACACAAGGGTCCCACAATTTTTTCGCCCAGCCAAAAAGGTTTCCGATACGTCTTCAATCAATCAAATTTGACCTAAAAACCAAAAATTTTTTCTGGGGGCTGACGTTTGCTGACCACTGCCCTAGGATTCACGGGACGGGGGGCCTGTGGTGTAGTGGTTGAACTCTTTTATATACGCAAATCTTAATACCAGCTCGGGTACGTTATTTTTGGAAAACGAGAATTTCAAACAGTGTGGAATTCATGAACCACAGATGATAAAACCAGAGCTGGATAACATATTGGATTGGCTCTTTCAACCGTGCAAGAGTCTCGCTAACTCAGACTGTGCTGTACTATTTCTTGGTCAGCTCCGCAGCAACCCTCTTTTATGACTAAGCCAGTTTCATACGGATTCCTATCATATCGTTTTGTCCTTAACTGATCCCAACACAACTAGCTGCCCAAATAAGCCAACTATCTGTAAGCATTACGTCGGGGTCAGTTGTATATCATATACAAAAAGTTAGCCAAAACGCTTGTACCAATTCTTCAAACCAGCTGACCGAAGTTAGTCCTTGTCCCCCTCCCTGTGTTCGCAACGACAAGTTTTCGAATTCATAAATGACCAATCACTGTCTACCATTAATTAGTGACGAGCGTCATAGTGTTTATTGAGCACGCCATTGCAGACGAAATAGTTTATTTATTAACGATAAATATTTTTAACTAATTGAAACTAACATAGTCTAACTTATACGGAATGGTCCAGAATACAGAAATACAAAAGGCACAAACTAGCTAGTGTGAGCAGTTACAGGAGCAAAAACATCTGTAGGAAGCTACGTTAGTGTCATAAACGAAAAACAACATATTTAGCAACCAATCTATCTGTGGTGACAGCAAAAAAACTAAAATAAATAAATACAAATACACAAAAATAATTCTATGGTTCTCGTTCTAGTTGTCTTTTCCAAAAATCTTAAGTTGTCATACCAGATTATCACCCAATAAAACCAGTTATTTTGTTATTTTAAAAAGACATAAACACCAAAATTGTAAACTAATACTAAAACCATCCTGTAGTAGTAGGGAGTCAATACCAGCTATACATACAATAACACTAAAGTGAAACTCTCCACACAACATAAATATAGCAATCACAATAATATCATACCCAATTTAATATATCACGAGTACACCATTTTGGTTGATTCATTACAGCCGTATCTCCGTTCAGCCGGCAAAATTACGTACCACTACGCAAAACACCACAAATCGCTTATTCGATCAGATTGTGGCGTCAATTTTTCGTAGTTTAGCGGGCTGAACGGACATATAAGTATGAATCGACCCATGTGCAGAGAATGAAACTACCGTTCGCAGTTTGCTGCAGTTGCGATGCGGCGAGAATGCCTTTTTTTGGTTTTTTCAGTGTGCATCAGGGTTGGCGCGACAGCGGTCAACCCTAGAATAGGATATTGCTACGCTGCGAACACTAAATGGACAATCTCGTACTCTGTCTAAACATGCTTACTGCATTAATTACAGAAGTTGTACTTTATAAACGAACCAGACAAACAAAAAACTAAAAAAACGCAAAATGGTCACATTAAGCATTTCACAATTTGATCGATAATCATAAAGTAACCTGCTCATTGAACGAAAATGACACATACCAATTCCCATAACCATGTAAGGTTGGTTGACTACACAGTTGTCGCAGGAGTACATAACAGTGTCTCAGACTCTCAGTCTCACTATTATAGAAATAAAGAAACTGAGTGAGACACTCTCCTGTCTGCCTCCGATAAAACGCAGGCAAGTGCGCTCGTCGCAATCGGACTGCTTGCTTTATGAACAAGTATACAGCCGAATCAGAAGCAAAAAGATGTGCATGTGCTCCAGACAGCATTCAGAAGGCAACTGAAGCAGCTGCAATACCTGTCTGAATGCTGACTAGAGCACAATATGCATGTGGAAGCGTCTGGCCAATGAGAACTGCAGCTCGCTTCCGACTGGATGTATAGTGTAACTTGTTTAAAAAACTTAAAACAGGCAGGCCGAAAACTACAAGCGCATCTACCTGCGCTATAACACAGGGGGGTTGGACAGTGTCTCACTATTCTTCTGTTGGTTGTAGCTAAAAGGAGACTCAAGAAAATTCAAGAAAAAAGTTTCAAATAAATACGAAAGACGCCCACCATAAAACAATCAAGACGTGGAATGTCTGCCGAAGCACCACACTGTTGGACTAGGCTGACTAGACCAAAAAATACAGCCTCATCGACGACACAGGGGTCACAGACTCACAGGGATCGGGCGTCTCATGGCAAAATAACTAAATGTCCGACAAGACATGACAACACTAAAAGATAGTAGAACAAAACGCTACAGCTTGCGAATCCTCGAATGCAACCCCTCGCCAAATCGACAACATTAATTATACATGAATTAGCAATCTACCAAAATATTTAGTGATTAATACATTGCCTTGCTGTTACATCGTGAATACCAGTCCAAACAACCGGATCCTACAAACTATATTTCTATAGGCCTTTTCATGAATTATATTAACTGTAATAACCTTAGTAACTCAACATAACATTGACGAAAATTTATATCACTTTGCAGAACGACTAATTCTATCATTGCATTTACTAGTAAAATTTTGTGCATTTAGGTAATACTATGTCGAGTTACGAAGTAAATCTAGGTAATCTAATCCAGTTAATATTAATTTCTAAAAAGGCCCTCTGCTTCTAATATCTGTAAAATGTCATGCACAAAGTAAATAACAAAATATGCAGATAAGAATATCACACAAGCAAAACAATCATGTTTGTAAATTATATAATATCTCGCTTATAATTGGAAATGAAAGTTACCACCAACCACACGTCCCTGTTTCACTAACATCAGATGTCCCCTCTAATTCACACGACTTTACAGGTTATTTTTAATAACTGTATACACGTTAAACGTACGTATATACGCATATTTACATTAAAATATAGGTCAACCGTATTCTGTTAAAATCTGTTACACTACCTGAACTTTGGACAATGATTACTGAATAGTGTTATAGCGAACTTTACACCAATATAAATAGTGCAGGTGTAAATTTTACAGTATCACCACATAAAAAAGCTGTTTACAAATAGGACAGGTGTAACTGTAAACAGGGTCAGGTCGGATCGCTACAAAAATTATTTCATCACACTTTAAACTTATTTGCCTTTCGATCTAAATCAAACATCTAGTTCTTAGCTTAAACAAGATTTCTTTTTTTAGTTTCAAACGATCAGAAGTAAATACCCTGTCCTTCGGCCTTCAGTGATTATACAAAAAACATAAGAAAAAAATTAGTCTTGAGTATATAATCAGTAACTGTCACTAATGTAGTTTTTAGTTAAACATAATACTGGTTACACATAAAAGCTCAGTAGTACAAGGTATTGCCAAAAAGCAAAAACAACCAAAAAAATATAGCATGCAGACATTAAATTATGTACAATGTACATAAATAATCTGTATTACATAACAACCTGACACGAAATGTTGGTCAAAAACTGTAGAACAACAAAAGCATACTATTATCTAAACATGCAGGTTCCATAATACAATATTATAAAAAATGGAAGTATAACAGTATATATAAATAAATGAATGAAACTGACAGATGGGATAAAAACGCATTCAAGAAGATTTTGCTTGGCTGTTGACTCAAAATTATCGTCAAAAATTAGTGCCGCCCATGAAACAGCCCGAACTTCAACTCAAGACAATAATAATAATATGTAAAACAGTTCTATTGAAAAATAATTAAATTAAAATTAATAAACAAAAAATAATCTGAATATCTGAACAATAATACCTATTGTCACTGAATAAATTCATGAAGCCTCTGATCCAAATTATCCAGTTGTTTGGAGACAGCCGCGGGAAGGTCAGCACCGACTTGGGTTTTCAGGAACGAGCGAACCGCTTTAGCCTCAGTTTTGCAAAACTCGGGATCCAGCGAAAACAGAGCGTTCCAGTCAGGTTTGGGGTCAGGCAGGCCGTCAAAATTGATGGACTGCGGGGCCGGAAGCCAGCCAATGGGGGAAGACTTGGCGATTGAGTCGTCACCGTCCAGGCGACGTAGAATCCAGTCTAGCACACGAATATTTTCACCAAAACCTGGCCACAAAAATTTACCATCGGCACCTTTGCGAAACCAGTTTACCTGAAATATGCAGAAGTAATAGTTCAGTGATATTTCAATATTAATTCAGTGTTATGTTCGCCGTTGAAAAAGTTTCTATCAATCTGAAATTTTCAACGACGAACAGTTTGCTTCGGTAAATAGAGCCCAGTACATTAAAATGACTCATCATCACAACTCACGAGAGTGACTTCGTACTGACAGCCGTATGTTCGTTCAGCGCGGTAAAGTACGAAATAATACAGTATATAGATACACTCACGTGTGTATCAATATTCCAATCAACTGTGACATGATTATTTCGAAACTTTGTCGACTGAACGGACATGCGGCTAGGCTATGTCTTGTTCATGCTAATTTCTTCGTCTGCGCAGAATTACACACAAAATGCTTTACGGACACGGACAAGTATGCGCTGGACTGACTCAGAACAAAACGTTACCGTACAGAAAACAACGCACGCAATACACAGAACAATTTAGTTTCTTTTACCGCTCGTCCAAAAAGCAGAAACCATACAGTACCCCAAGGACATACTTGGAAAAAACGAGGTAACTGGACATTCTGAGCACGCGGCGTCTGACCAAGCTTGATCCAGTGATCCAAATAATGACCGAAATTATATCCGAAAAATGGTCGCATAGCAAACGGATCGTGCACTATGGCTTTGCCTGAAAAAATCACTAAAGGTTTGTCACATATTTTCAAGGTTAACCAAGAGCGATTTTGCACGAAAAAACACGCAACTTTGGGACAACGGTCCAAAAGTCCCTTTTGACAGCAAATACTAAACGTAAATACGTACTAAAAAGTGGTCTACAAAAACAATCCTTCAACCGTAAACAATGATCGTGAGTTATGACCATTAAGCTGGGTGGAATAAGATAAATTGTAGTTTCGGGGTGAGGATAGGATCCCAAAACTGGCAAATGTGGCTAAAAATGAAGTTTTCCCCAAAATTTTGCAGAAAGTAGGATATTTTCGGTCAATTTGGGGAAAGAAATACAAATAAATACAAAAACAAATACACGACCAAACTAGTTTGTCCCTCCACTAAACAACGGGCTAATGAACCGTGATGAAATTAGTTCCTGTACAGTTTAGTTCACACAAACCAGTATGTTCAGCAGCAGCTGTTGTTTCACTTCGCATAGCTGCTCCGAGCAGAACTCCGTGTTCCCAGTCAAACGCTTCGTATACTAATGGAACGCCTACAATCAATATCAAAAATTATCAAAAACCGAATATAGATAGGAGTCCTCTATTATCTATAAGGGTGACATTATTATAATTATTATTATTTAGCTTGTCCACAAAAATTCGAAAAATAAGTGCAGGTTTTACATAGAAGAAGTATATTAACGTATGACAACATGACAATGTTGCCAAGTTTCTCAATCAAAAAGTGTCCATTTATATTACTTATCATTTGACACACCTATTTTAAGCGACTGATATTATGTAAACTACTCGTTGCACACTTGATTCCAATTCTCATCTGCGCTAATGGTGCTGCTAAACCATTTTTATATTCCACAATGCATTGGGCACTGGTTATGATTTCTATGAACAACTATTTTAGAAAGCTATACATAAAGTTAACGGCAAAGAGAAGAGAATTGAAGAGTAAAAAAGAAATAGAAAATAGTAAAAAAAGAAAAAAAAAGACCAAAGTCAAACCTTGCGGGCGTCGACCGCCAAACAAAATGGCATCGATTGGAACACCTTCGCTGCTATGGTAGGCTGGGTCTAGAATTGGGCAGTTGGCTATTGGAGCACAAAACCTGAAAATCAAACTGTGGTAGGCACAAGCATAAAGGGTTGTATGACTTTAGTTCCCACTACAAAACCGAACAAAGGCTTTGCATAACTTACGCTTGTACTCAGAGCTTCCCGACGCTATTCAGCTAATCCTACATAGTTATTATAAAACTTTACTCAAATGAATCGAATACATTGAATAGTCTTAATGTTAGAAGCTATTAGCGGCATATTATGTAATACTCCAGTCTTGAGCAGAAGCTATATTGAGCTCCTTCTGAAAATGATCGTGTCAGATTTATCTCAAAGAAATTGTATCAGAATCGACTGGAAAATTCCAAAACGGCCCCGAAAAAACTGGCCTTTCTTCAGTCTATGTCTATATATATATATATATATATATATATATATATATATATATATATATATATATATATATATATATATATATATATATATATATATATCTGGTCCATCCAAAGATGTAAAAGAAACGCCAACGCTTCGTATTGCTGTACTATGCTGTGATTTTCTCATAACCAGGGCGTAAATTGGAGTTATTTTAACTCCGCGAATCCTCCGCGACAGACCACTCTTCGTAGTTAGTTATTTTCAAGGGGTAGTTAGTTATTTTAAGAAAAGGGGTCGTAACTTTCGCTATGAGTGTCGTAGGACCATAAAATAGAGTCACGTGAAAGAGAAATTCCGGCACTTTCAAATGATATGTTACACGAAGGCGTAATACCCAAATACGTCAAAATTTCGAATAATAATTTTTGACGCATGTTTAACGTTACGTCACGAGGTCATGTCACCCATCATTTTAAAGCTCAGACAATTTGCTTAAAAATGATGCTAAAATTATCGCTGTACCACTACGGTGTCAAGAGTTATGCCCCCTTAAACCTTTTGCTGAAAGTGACTGACTACGTATATAGATCACACCACGTGTGATCAAATCTCAATCTCGGTGCCCTAATGCTGAAAATTGAAAAATGTGAATTTTCCAAAATTATTAAAAACATGATGGCATTTACTGATTTTGTTTAACTAGTCTGAACTAGACCCACTAGACTTGTAATAATTAATAGGATCTAAACTATCCTAAGCAAAATGATAAATATAATAATTCGGATTTGAGTATACCAGTGAATAGATCAAGTTATGTTTGTTAACACACTTATGCGTATTAACCAAAATTGGTTCAAATTTTAAAACTTTTAAATTTATTTACCAATTTCATTAAATCAGCACAGTAATTTACCCATTTAATGACGTTTCAAACGAAAATGTTCAGCAGCGCCGGTGACGCAGTGGATTAGCGTGTGGTTTGTATGTAATTTGTTACATCAAACCAGAGCTCCCCAGTTCGATTCTGCGCCGGTGTAATTTTTTCAATTTTTTTGTCTTTATTCATTGTGCAAAAATAATTCATTTTTGACAATTCACAAAAGATGCGCAATCTATTTCCAGCCAGTGTGGGCTTGCTTGAAATTAGTAGTTTATGTATGCCATCAATGCTACTCAGAGTTGTACCCATACTTATTTTTTTCGTCAAATTTAAAACGTTGTCGATAAATGCTAAGTGATATCACCGCACGTATTTGGACAGACTAGGCGCACTAGACTTGTAATAATAATAATAATGTCAAAAACAGCAAATCTAAGCTTTTCCATAAAAAAGCGTAAACACGTAGTTGAAACCGACTCCAACTTTATTCCAGTATTAATCAAAAACTCTCCTATCCAATCCAAACATTTGTAGAACACGACAGAATACCTTGAGTTAGGATGAGCAGCCGGGGTTTTTGAGTCAGGCGCCCACGGGTTCCCCCTCCAGTCGGTGACCTGGACCCCCTGGGGCACTGGATCCATTCCCTCCCAATAAATGCCCCCTTCCGATGTCATGGCCACATTGGTGAAAACTGTGTCCCGTTTAATTGTTTCCATTGCCACAGGATTGGTCGCCCAGGAAGTGCCTGCCAATAGAATAGTTCTCGAACGTAAAATAAAAATGTATTTTTATGGAATAGTTACGCAACAGAACAGGAAACTTCCATTAATTAACTAATTTAATTAAATAATAGTTAATTAACCGAATTTAATAAGGATTTATCAATTGTGTGCCTGTGCAAACCCTAAAGCGTACTATGATTGCATAACCGTACGGATGTATTAGACTAATGTATCTTATTAATGTTATCTCGTTGTCGCAAACTAAACACCAAAGTCTTCAAAAAGATGACAACACTATAAAATATTTTCAAACTCGTATCCCATATTCCCATGGCAACACTGATGGGAAAATAATTCTGTTGTATATATTTTAATATTTTACATATTATACAATAGTATAATTTGCGCCGGTTTTCAAAGCTTACCTGGTGCTACTCCAAAAAATCCAGCTTCAGGGTTGATTGCCCGCAACCTCCCCTCGCTGTCAAACCGCATCCATGCAATATCGTCACCGACGCACTCAATCCTAAACCACGGTTTTTTTTGCTCAAATTTGTGCTCATTTGAGCATTGGAACATAAAAATGAGCATTGAAAAATAAAAATGAGCATCGAATGAGCATTGTTGCTATTGCCCAAAGACGTCACCAGGATAAAAAATTGAGATTCTGAAAAATTTCCCCGAGTCATGTTACACAAGTGTCGCGCCCCTTTAGTTTTTCCGGTGGGTCGGAACTTTTTTCGGGATGTCCCAGATTGATCCTAATAAGATCTTAAAATTGTTTCTCTATTTATGTTGCCAAGTAGGGAAGTTGTTGACCATCACTTTATTTTTCATAGATTTTTGTCTCACCTTATGTGTCCAGTAGTCAGTATATGAGGCTAAGAGCGTAGCCACGTGAGGAATCCCCCTGTTGGATCGGCGAAACAAAAAATTTTCACAGTGCTCGAAGTTGCGCACAAAAATGCTGATTATTAAGCAAAAATGGCTTTTTCCTGTATGTTTCAAAGGTGTTTTCTTAAAAATTCGGCATGTTTTATTGGTGGTGCCGCCCCTTTGCAAACTTGCTATATTTTCAAAAAATTGTCCTAGGTGCGATTTCTTTTTTCTCAAAATTCTCGTTACGTAGGACCTGGATACAGGACGTATCAAGGGCGTACCGCCCCCCCTTTTGGTCAACTGATAAGAAAATATCAACAAGGGTCCCTCTTCGATTTTGGCTCGCCGGAAATTCCGATACGTCTCCAATTGACCAAATTTGGTCCAAAAATCAAAATTTTCTCGAATCTTTTTCTGGGGGCTGCCGCCCCCAAACCCGTGCAACTCTGTGGCTTCCTATTCCTTATTGTTATCTTTCGTCGAAGCCTATACATATATACACGAGTACATTATGCTGCATTTGCATGTCTACACAGTACACGAGTATATTATGCTACATTAACTTGTGTAATACACTGTCTGATGGACGTTACCATCTTTTGTTTTAATTTTTCTGTCGGAAAAAATTTCTGATACGTCTCTAGTTGACCACATTCGGTCGAACTATTTAAAAAATCGTCAATTGCTTCTGGGGGCTGCCGGCCCCAGACCCCTGCAGCGTTGTGGTTTAATAATCTTGCGTTTGTAAAGCGTTTTATAAGTGTTAAAATTGCCAATTGCCAAATTGATCCAATGCCAAAAATCGAAAAGTCATTCCCCTCCGAAATTTTTTTCTGGGTACGCCACTGAGCACTCGCCCCACAGAATTCCTCAATTCTACATTGTGTTGTCTTTACTAAATACTTCGACTTGAAACGGTTACATACCTGTCATTTTAGCAATGCAACAGTGCAAAAAAACGTTTAAAATTTTTTGAGCCTTCGAACTTAAAAATGAGCATCGAAATTTAAAAAATGAGCACAAATTGAGCATTGGCCGTTTTGAAAAAAAAACCTGTCCTAAACACTTCTCATTTTTGCGAATGACTTTCAAACTACACTTCAATAGAACCCCAGTCCCCAAACATTATATTGTGTACCAAACAAGAAAAAGAACTATTCATAAAGACTTAAGAGTTATGACTAAACTACGTCATACTTACATACATATATACACACAAACTCGGCCTAAGCTCTGGCTGGAATCAGCCGCCGATCTTAGTATAGTATAATATGTAGACAAACACAAATATACTACTAAAGAAATGTAACAATTATAGACAGTGAGCCTGAAAAAAGGCTAAAAACCAATACCCACTTGTAGCCTGGCAGTGTAGGTTGCAACATAGCCAAATTTGTTTTGCCGCAAGCTGAAGGAAAAGCGGCAGCAATGTAACGCTTCGCACCAGAGGGCGTTCTAATTCCCATTATCTGTAAATTTGTAAAAAAGGCGTTCATGCTACCATAATTTCAACGCAGTCGGAGCATGTAACAAAAAATCTGTTAACACTTAACAATATCAATGTAAAATATAGTAAAAGGTTCATACCTGTTTTATTAGTAATGAAAACATGCTCAGACTTGACTAAGACTGTATTAATCATCGTGAAAATGGCTTCACTAAATGGTTTAAATATAAATAGCAGTCGGTCTTAACAAAAGTTAACTAAAAACTGCGTGAAATAGTAATAGTAAACAACAAAGTAAAACACACCACCATATGTTCAGCAAGCCAGCCTTCTCTTTTCCCCAACGCACTGCCGATACGCAGAGCCAAACATTTTTTGCCCAACAGCGAATTACCCCCATAGCCGGATCCATATGAAACGATTTCGTTTCGCTCAGGACGGTGAGTAATAATTGTGCGCGCCGGGTCACAGGGCCAAACCTTACTGGTTGGTGCTGTAAATATGACTCATTCATTATAGCAATTAATTGTAATAATAATTAATTTATAGTTTGCAGTATTAATAAATTAATTAATACTGCAAACTATTTCCAGCATCAGCACCAAGGCGTAAAAGTCAATGCTCACATAAATATAATAATTAAACATCAAAAAGTTTATTACGCTGCCGAACGAAACAAAATAATATGCTTAAAAAACTAACGACTCAAGTTAAGCTAGTTTTACTGACATCACTCAAAGTTTTGTAAACTAATAGCTAATACGAAAATAAGAGAATAAAGACCATACTAAAATACAAAACTAACTTTTTAAACCAAATGCTGAAAACTAACGACAATAATAAGTTGCACAAATATAATATACTATCACAAAGACAACATACGCTGCTTTTCCGGTCGCCCCACAGAATGTACACAATTGACAAATGTGCTCTGAGGATCGGACAACAACTGCAGAGCATCTTGTCCCATTCTGGTCATAATACGCATGCTGGCCACCACATACGGCGAGTCTGTCAACTCCACACCCACTTTAGACAGAGGGCCACCCACCGGACCCATGCTGAATGGAACTACGTACATCACACGACCTAAACAACAGCAGAAATGTACAGATATTATCCTGCATCAATAAGAGTCAACTGGAGCCTGTACTAGGCTTATGTCCATTCAGCAGGACGTGATCAAGCCCAAGAGTAACTGGGTATATAAATGATCGCTGACACGCACGAAACAATTTCGGATTTCGAACAAAAATTGGTGAAATAGATACATGAAGAAAATTTTTTTCGAACAAATTTCCTAAAAGGCTAAAACGGCCCAAAAATTTTTAGTCAGTTTCAGATTGAATTGTCAGTCAAGTCAATGTTAACTTTTGGGCCTAACAAACCCAGGGTACAGTCAGATATGATATGATACAAGAATCAAGATACAATATTATGTGAGATATGATACGATAGTTTACCATTCATAGCATTAGGCATCCTAATATTCAGAGCTTTGTCTAGATCACTATCAGACATCCAGTTTCCCAAAACAGAGCGCACGTTCGCCGGCGTGGGAGCGACGGTGGTGCGGCGGTCCGGGGTTGAAATGAACGTTTTCGATTCAACTCGCGCAACGTCCGCTGGATCCGTCAAAGCAAGCCAGCTGAAACAAAAGCATAATACGTTGGGCAACCGAATAAATAACAAAGAGCATATAACCAATCATGGACAAGCAACAGACATGAGATACCCCAGTTGTCCAATGACGTAAAAAATATACTCTATATATTCCATAATGACAGAAAACATCATAATATATATATATATATATACGTTCCTAACTAAACTGCAGGTCACCAAAAGCCCCATGTCGCATAAATCCGAGTGGGGGACAGCCACTATTCTGTCTATAAAATTCCAACTAAATCAAGATTTATAACGGATATCCAGTATCCACGTAATAATCAAAAAACATTTCTACATCCATTTAACTAATGACTACATAACATTTTCGCAATAAAAACCAGTTCAATTTCGTGATCCCATGTATCGCTAGTATACTTTAAATACTTTAAATATGTATTGTATATATATATACTTTAAAAACGGTATATAAGTAAAAAGCCTTCGCTAGTTTAATTCGAGTCATCAACCACCTTTGATGACGATCACCTAAAAGTCATCGTGGTGTGGACACTCATCCATGATGTGGACAAAAATAAGATTTTTAAATCATACAGGCTTTTGCAACAGATTGCAACAAATGCAAGCGAAACAGAATGTATTTGATTCCATTTCAAATTGCTTTAAATTATTTAAATCGAAGCTAAAATGAATGACAGTAAGTTGAAAAATACTTGTGTTGAATAATACTTTTGTTTTTAGTCAAAATTTAATCGCATTTATTACACATTGTATTGTATAATGTACTTCATATTGTATACATACATGTATGAGGGGGACCCCCCCCAAATCGAGGGACCGGGGGGGAGGGTCCCCAAAATTCGGGCAAAATTTAGTAAAAATGGCTCTTTTTTGGGAAAATTTTACAAAATTTCGCTAAATTTAGGGTATTTTTGGTCGATCAGGTGGGGAGGGTCCCTAAAATTTCCCCCCCCCCCCAAAAAAAATTTTGACCCCGTTACATATATGATTGTATACATATACTAGCACTTGCCATTGCCAGCACTTAACAATACTAGGCCTATTCAAGGCTCCTGAGAGCAATGGTCTCTGACCTTGCTCGAGGACGGTGAAGGAATTAGCTTGTGTTCTGTCGCATTTTCCTGGACTAGCTAGGCAACATTATTACTTGTTTTAAAGCAAAGGTGCCATTACTTGCCTGTGATTATGCATAACAGGGGAGAAAGAAAGGTACCTGGGTGTGACGGATGCATCCTTGCTCGAGGACGGTGAAGGAATTAGCTTGTGTTCTGTCGCATTTTCCTGGACTAGCTAGGCAACATTATTATCTTGTTTTAAAGCAAAGGTGCCATTACTTGCCTGTGATTATGCACAACAGGGGAGAAAGAAAGGTACCTGGGTGTGACGGATGCATCCTTATTTAGGAATAGCACCAATGCAAGTCGCCAGTGTGGTGGTGCGTCCCAGGTTCACCTGGTGAAATGACTTGCAGCTTTCTCGGTGAGTGTTCATATCCGTGCCACTATTCTGCTGGAAGCCTGGAGCGTCGTGGCCTGGTGAATCTCCAGGTAACACAGAAGACTGACAGCAGTACGTCTTGACGTATTGGCTAAAATTGTGGCTACACACAGGTTCTTTTTGAACTGCATATAGCCGCTAGGCTGACGCCCGAGCAATAACCACCAACAGCACTTACCAATTCTGGTATTTGTGTAATTTTCTTAGCATTCCGTCACTGGACATGACTTGAAGCAATCTTTCATTTTCTTCGACAGAACCGTCGCAAATTTCTATCTGAAACAAACAAAAAACCTCATACTCAGTTATATAGATGCCCAGATGTATATACATGGGCACATCTGAGGGGGGGCACAAGCCCCCACCTCGGATTTGGCCAATCGGGACAGTAACCCATTGACCCTCCTACGTGCTGAAAAAAGGTGCCCGAAAACTATGCGCTATATCGCATGTAAAATGCTTAAATAATGAGCAAAAAACGAAAATCTAAACTACACTCTGCGAAAATTTTTTAGACAAAACTGGAATTTTTTGAGTTATTGTCACTTCAAGCCCCCAAAACTTTGGGACAACCGGACAAGCCCCCCTATAGTTTCGAAAAATCGAGGACAACCCCACCCCCACATTTCAGATGGGGTGCCGAAACTCCATAGGAGCCCAAAGTTTTTTCCGTAAGCGCACTCGGTAGCGATGTCGCTTTAGTAGGGATTTTGGTTCCATTTTTGCTAAACTTAGTATCAGTATATATAACCATAATAACGTATGAAAACGTAACACAAAATGTATAATAACCATTCACTTACATGGCTTGGTTTGCATATTTCCGCCCATCTCTGAACAAACGCAGCAACTGAAGATGGCAGAAGCTTTTGTAATTCAGATGCATATTTTGTTGCAGTGGCAACAGTACTTAACCGTCTGCTGCTCATGTCAATCAGCCCGCCAATTCCACAGCCTAATACAATCACACAACTGAAATAAAGGATCAAGTTGGGGGGGGGAATAGTGGACCTGTTTTTTGGAGTAGAGCACCTTGAGGGAAGCATTTTTTGTAATAGAACCCCTATCCACAAATTTGGATTTTCTGAGCTATGACCCCTTGAAAATTGCATTTTCAGTGTTTTTGGAAGTGAACGTAGGCCAAAGTTCGAAGCCAAAAATGGCTATAATCTTTGTTTTTGGATAGTTTTGAGTGCGTTATGATGTTTTAAGGCATCGTCTAGGCTTAGTTGGCAGGATTCTCTAGGCTAAGCTGGCAGGATTTTTTCTGAAAATTTCGATTTTTTATTGCCTAAGCCGGAGCCTAAGCCTGAGCCTACCTAAGCCTAAGCCTAAGCCTGATACTAAGCCTATGGTTAAGCCCCATACTAAGCCTAAGCCCTAAGCCTAAGCCTAAATTAAGGCCAAGTTTAAATTTGGTCAAAAATTGGACGTTTCTAGCGAATTCGGCCAATTTTTCGGCAGGAACCTGGTAAAAAAGCCTTTGTTTTGATTCTAAAAAATTGTAAACAATAATCTGACACCATTTAGACACGATTAAAATGGAAAAAACAAGAAAACGTCCCTCACTGAGGGTTCAGATTTCGGGGGGTTGTATCTCAGAAAATCCAATAATGAAATAGAGGTTCTTGAAGCAAAAATGCTTCCCCCAAGGTGCTCTACTCAAAAAAATAGGTCCATTATGTTCCCCCCCCAACTGCATTTAACCCGAAATAAAGTTTTCAGCTCTTCGAACAAACTCTGTCAAAAATACATTTTCTTACTGATACATACTGAGACCCTCCCTCCCCCAGAACCAAATTTTGGGGGGGTCTCCCCCCCATCCCCCCGCCAACTACATGTTGGCCCCGCCCCCCCCCCCCCCCCGGTAGACAAACTTCAAAAAATTTTTGGGCGAAAAAGCAGGTTGGCCCCTCCCTCGACTTGATCCTGGCTGCGGTACTGATTAAACCACAGGAAAAAATCTGATTACAAAAATATTACAAAAAAATTACAAATTTATTACAAACAATATGTAATAAATTTGTAATTTTTATGTCACATTTTTGTAATTTCACTGTGCAAGTTTGTAATTTTTTTGTAACTTTTTTGTCATTTTTTGTAATAATTTTGTAATTTTTTTGTAACTTTTATGTAATTTTTTTGTAATTCGAGTGCAAGTTTGTAATTTTTTTGTAAGTTTTTTGTAATTTGCAGTTGAAAACATATACAAAATTTTTTGTAACTTTTTTGTAATTTTTTTGTAATCAGATTTTTTCCTGTGAACCCCTTACGGGAAAAACGGCATTTTTTCGACTAATTATCCACCTAAATACTGCAAACACAGGGGGCGTCAAAATTGAACGCTTTTTCGAAAAGGCTAGGTTAGAAGTTTGGGATCAAGCGCAGCTGGGGGGGGGGAATAGTGGACTTATTTTTTGGAGTAGAGCACCTTGAGGGAAGCCTTTTTTGTAATAGAACCCCTGTCCACAAATTTGGATTTTCTGTGCTATGACCCCTTGAAAATTGCATTTTCAGTGTTTTTGGAAGTGAACGTAGGCCAAAGTTCGAAGCCAAAAATGGCTATGATCTTTGTTTTTGGATAGTTTTGAGTGCGTTATGATGTTTTAAGGCATCGTCTAGGCTTAGTTGGCAGGATTCTCTAGGTTAAGCTGGCAGGATTTTTTCTGAAAATTCTGATTTTTCATTGCCTAAGCCTGAGCGTAAGCCTGAACCTAAGCCTAAGCCTAAGCCTGAACCTAAGCCTAAGCCTAAGCCTGATACTAAGCCTAAGCCTAAGCCTGATACTAGCCTAAGCCTAAAGGCCGATTCACACGGTGCGTTTTTGCCGCTGCGATTTCGACGCAAAACTCAAGCCGCAGGGTGTCGCAAGTGAAACGCACCGTCTGAACAGCCTCTGCGCCTTGCGTCTCGCATGCCAGTTTGCTGCGTCTTTACTGTTTCATAAAAATGACTAATTGCTCCGCGATTGTTTAAGGGGGTAGTGTCGCGTAAGCAGTCGATTTTGCGCGACTGTAAAACTTGTTCAGTAAAATGTTAGAAATTGTTCTTTCTATATTTTAAAAATCTACCAAAAGGCAAATTATTTTGCCAAGTTTCATCAAAATTGATGCAGCATACTGTTTGCAGTGAGGTCGCAAAGTCGGAAAAATGACGTTTTAAAAACCTATTCATATTCGATTTTTTCGTCACAATTATCAACTTATTTGTTTAGTTTGTTTACATAGACCAAATGGACATATGTTGTAGTTTATGCACACAAAATTTAGTGCAAATTGCTTGAGTGGTTGCGGAGTAATACCTGTTTGAACTGTGAAACTGTGCGTAAACAGTGAAGTACTCACAGCAATAATGATAAATTGTGAAAAATTTAGACCCTTATTTTAAAATCAAAAGAAAAACGAACCTTCATTTTTCCTTTTTCTTATTTGTGGCAAAAAACTGTGCGTCAAAACATTATATGTACTTCACAAGCTGGCCAATCTGATATCTGGCTTGATTTTTTGAACTTTTATGTCCCTATTGTGTGATGTCTGTTTTACAAAAGGTGATTGGTTCAAAATAATGGTAGATGTTGGTAGTCTACTGTCTGGCAGTACTTACATATTTAACAGAGTATAGCACTGGACTAGTTTCTCAGTGAACGTACAAGTTCAAAGCAAAAAGATATCTTTTTGCAACCTATGAGCAAAACTGCTTTCGCGACACTACCCCCTTAAACCAACATGTCCGCGGCATCAAAACGTAATGAAATCGCAGGTCGAATTGCTGTCCGGCGTTTAAAACGCTGCGGCAAAATCGCAGTAAAATCGCAGCGTGTGGGTGTGAATCATGTAGCTTTCCTTCGCGCAAGGCTGTGCACATAAACATATAAGTTGCAAAATTACAAAACTAAGCCTGAGCCTCAGACTGAGCCTAAACTAAGCTTGATACTAACTCTGGGACTAAGCCTGAAGGCCGATTCACACGCTGCGATTTTACTGCGATTTTGCCGCAGCGTTTTTGTCGCTGCGGCAAAACGCAGCTTGCCGCACGCAAAACGCAATGTCTGAACAGACGCAGCGTTTTTAGTGCGGAATGCTAGCGTCTTGATTTTGCCGCAGCGTTTTAAACGCCAGACTGCTATTCGACCTGCGATGTCATTGCGTTTTGATGCTGCGGACGTGTTGGCATGAACAAAATTCGCGGACCAATTTGTCATTTTTTTGAAACAGTAAAGACGCAGCAAACTGACCTGCGAGACGCACTAAGGCCGCAAAGCTTGTTCAGACGGTGCGTTTCGCTTGCGACACCCTGCGGCTTGCGTTTTGCGTCAAAATCGCAGCGGCAAAAACGCACCGTGTGAATCGGTCTTTAGCCTAAGCCTAAGCCTAAATCCAAACCTGTGCCTAAATATGAGTATTTTTGAACACACACACGCACACTCACATGTGTATAGCCTTGCGAGAAGGAGAGCTTCAAGTGTGAATCGGCCTTAAGCCCCATACTAAGCCTAAGCACTGAGCCTAATCCTAAGCCCAAGCCTAAATTAAGGTCAAGATTGAATTTGGTCAAAAATTGGACGTTTCTGGCGAATTTGGCCAATTTTTCTGCAGGAACCCGGTCAAAGAGCCTTTGTTTTGATTCTAAAAAAATTGTAAACAATAATCTGACACCATTTAGACACGATTAGAACGGAAAGATGTAAGCTTTAGCTGGAAATCAAACATCCAAAAATTAAACTTTACATGTAGTTTTTGGCGCAAAATTGGATTTAGGCAAAAATACTGAATCAAATGAAGACCTGCTGCTACCATTAAAAGAGCAACTTCTAAACTACTAAATGCTGAAAAACTTTTGTAAATCGGTGCAGGCCTTGAAAAGTTACAAAACTTTTTCTGAAGCTACCAGGACCAGGCATAATGAAGCGTTACAGCGCAAATTCCGGCTATATCTGCAAAATTTTTTAAAATATTATGATAGTTTGGGATTTTTATTGTCGATAAGTTAATCCTGATGCTTCTTAGCAGATATTTTCTTCAATTTAGGCCTGTCTTAGGCTTAGGCTCAGTGCCTAGGCTTAGCACTTAGGCTGAGGCTTAGTAGGTGGGTCAGGAAAGGCTTAGCCTTAGTTGCATGCATCAAATAAAAGGACACTTGCTACTGTCATACTGTGGAATCATACATTAAAGCTGCACTTTTAAACCGAAATTGACTGCCAGTGCCAGCTTGATGCTGAGCATCAGTGACGTTTTGGGTTAAGGTGGCGCTCAGGGGAACCAACTTTGGCATTTAATTTTTTTCAACGACATTTCTGACCATAATGTCTAGAAGGAAAGTTGTTCAGAATGAAAAGACCTTTGATTAGATTTGCATATTGTGATAAAAAAATTTTTAGAATTTTTTGGACATTTTTGTAGCCGTAGCATCAAATTTTTTGTTTCAATATAAAATGATTACTTTTATCACTAAAATATACGGTTTCTTAGCTTTAAATTGATGTATTAAACATACGAATACGTTAAGGGGGCGCTCCGGGAATCGAGAGTTGCCTCAAAAGTCAACAAAAAGCTGATAAAACTAAAATATTACTAAATAAGTATTTAGTATGGTATGAAATAACCCTTGTGTAAAAATTTTAAATCACGTGATAAAGTCACGTGACTGCCACAGCACAGCACGTGAGTTAATTTTCGGCAAGCAATAACTAATAGCATGTTTTTCTTAAAATCATGATTCATATATCAAAATGTATCCCTTGCACTCCTCTAGTTGAACATTATTTTTGTTTTTGATTATTTAATGCGAATTTGTTAAAATTGCAATTTTTGTATTTTCAAGGTCGGTCTCTCAGCACTAAAAGCAGTGATATCATGGTCTAGAACATTATTTTAAAAAATAAAGAAATATTCAACTGCCCACAATGATAGGCTATTCTTACACCAAATTTGAGCCAAATCGGTTGAAGCAGCAAAAAGATATCGAATGCCAAAAATTACCGTGAGCACTGCTCAGTATATTTATTTTGAGCCAGCAAGTTTGCGTGGCGTTGCCCGATTGCGCTCAAACTAGCAGAATTTTTTGGACTGATGATTTCTTATAATTTATTCTAATTTGCGCATCATATCCATCGTAAACAGCGGTGGGTCCCCCAATCAGCCAAACCTGTATACCGTATGCACAAAAACGGTGGCTGTATCCGAAACGCTTTAGAATGTGATGCTTGCAAATTTTGGACTCACCTAATTTGTATCTCCAGGGAGCGTCGACCAAACGCAAATGTTTACAAGTGTATGACTGGTCTGTCTCCAAATTGCGCTGTCAAATTTTCTTTCTACCGCGACAACTGTAAGGACGAAGTTGTTGCACCGCACGAGTTTAGAAAAATAATCTGTGAACTGCGCGAAGAAATTGCAAGCCTCCGACAAAAAGTTCACAATCTGCAGTCCAACGGCCAGACGCGCATCGATTTAGCGTCACCGGAGTTTATAAATTCAGTTGCAAATGCCGCATCAGAAATTTCTGAGCGACGAGAAAAAAGCAATCGCTTAGTCATAGCATCACTACCGCTTTCTAGAAACTTGTCCTCGCAAGTGCAGCTTCAACACGATCGTGCCTTAGTCGACAAAATGTGTGACAAGTCAAATATTCCGACCTGTGATTTCACTCAAATTTTCCGCGATGGGCCGATTTCACCAGCAAATCGCCAAATTTTGAAAATTACATTTTCATCCACCAAAAGCCGTGCAGTTTTCCTGACAAATGGGTCTCGCATTTTGCAATCGATGCCTAAATTTTCCAGTCTCAAATATAAGCCATATTGTCGTCCCAATCTTACGTTTCTGCAGCGTAAAGAAAGCCGAAAATTGCAAGATGAAGTGAAAAAACGCCGGCTCGAAAACAATGAAGATTGTGTTATTTTTCAAAATAAAGTTATGCTTCGCACTGTCCGTGACAATATGCGTAGATCTATGCAAAGCGAGGAAAACTAAATTTCACTCAAGGTCCAGAAACTAGTTTTGCTAATGTTATTTTCTTTAACGCTAGAAACAAGTTAGCAGACCTAGAACTTTTACGCGGCGGCCTCAGCCGCCGCGTATATACTATAGTGCAAACGTGTGCGTCAAGAGCACACAAATGCACCTATTCTGGTGTTAAACTGCTGCTAGGTCAGCAGTTAACACTGTTTGTGTGAGCGTGTGTGTCTATATCGTGTGTGTACGTAAGATTAACGGCCTACTCAGTGCTCTCATTTACGTCTGTCAGTGCTGACAACTTTTGCTTGCAGTAAACAGTAATTTAACAAAACCTGTCGCAGCTATGTTTCGTGGAATGTTCATTAGTGCGTCGGAATTAAGAAATTTTGAACTAGTCTTGACTCTTGAGGACATGGTAACGTTGTCCAGTGGCGGTTATGGAGTCCATCTATCGTGTGTGGACGCCGTTCGCTACAAAACAATAGCTGAGCTGGCGTAGCGTAGCGTACATCAGCTGAGTAGCACACAATGAGCGTGTGCGTTGTTTAGCTGCTGTAAAATGTAACTCGTAAAAATTGCTTTTATGTACGATTTTGCAATATAAAGATCAATTTCAAACTTGAACTTTTCACGTTGATCACGTTGCATTTCTTATGTAGTTAATCAAGATTTAAGCAAAACTGACCCTCCATATTTTTTTCTGATAGAGACATTTTTGGTTATTACTGGTGACACTGTTGGCTAAGTTAAGTTTAACACGGATAGTACTTGGCAAGTTTTTTAAATATGCTAGCTTCGAAAATTTTTAACTGCCGCGTTTTATATTCGAAGAATATCCTCAGCACTGCAAGCAACTCGCAACGCAGTCTATCTAAAAAGTTTAACCTTACTCGCAAAACGTGCTTGGTGTTTTCCTTGTATTCGGATACAATTATTGCTATTTGTGAAAGCTGGTTGTCTTCGCAGGAACCAAATTCTATTTTTGGATCACAAAACAAATACTCCGTTTTTCGAGTTAATAAAAAATCTGAAAGTGGTAAGGGTGGTGCCATCGTTGTCTTTGTTCCAAAAAACATTCCCTGTTCACTATTGTCTTTTGCTTCGAATTTATTTTACCAAATCTGCTTGCTTGTGTTTGAAAATGCTAGAAAAAAGGTTGAATTTTGTAAAGTTTATCGATCACCTAAATCCACTGCAACATCGGACAATGAACTTTTCTCTTTTCTACAGACAAATTTAGGCGACGGTATACCAGGTTGCTTGGTTGGTGATTTTAATTACCCCCATATAAATTGGGACACTTTATCATCTTTTGTGCACTGTGAACTATGTTTTACTGATTTGATTGTTCGCATTGGTATGTTTCAGCATGTTACAACTCCGACGAGGGCTGTCAATATTCTTGATCTTATTTTCACAAATTTTGATTTTTTACTTTCGTCTTGGAAGTTAGGGGAACCTTTTTCGACTTATAATATGCTACTAGATCAGATCATAATAAGATCATAAGATCATAATATGCTACTTTTCAGTCTCAAATTTACGCAGTCTAAAACCCAGTCTAAAACAGTTTTTAAAATTTTTTAAAAAATTGACGTTGAAAATTGTCAGCGATTTTTAGTCCAAAATCTTTCACCTGAAACATTTTCAAATTGTATAACTGTAAACGATTTCTGGAGTTTGTTTTCAAACATCTATAGTACGGCTATATGTAACTATGCACCGGTTGATTACGCAAAAAGCGGCTCAAAAAATTATGGTCAAAACAGACCATGCGCTTGCATCCTCTCCAACGTGCAATGCGCCGCAAGTTTAAAAAAAACTGGAAATCTTTCTCATTATGAGAAGTAGCATTCGTTGGCAAGCCAGTTTCGACGTTTAAAAAGAGCGGACATATATATGTACCTACATGTATGAACAAAGTGTGCTTAACAATGTAAATGTGCGCTCTTTCTGGTCATTTGTAAGATCCAGGCTAACTGAAACAAGTTGCCCCTAAAAGGGGCAGGGTTCCAACCCAGGGACGGGGGTTGCCTGACTTGGCTGGAGAATAGGTCATAATGCAAAATGGGGTCATCTCCGTCATCTCAGTCGAGAGGCCCCCGTAACCCGAACTTTTTCAGTCATAAATACAGTCAGTATCAAATGAGAATGCCTCTTGGCGTCCGAATTCTGACGCCAGACCAGACGCGTCAGATGACATCACCCGACGCGTCGGATAATATCATTATATATATATATATATATATATATATATATATATATATATATATATATATATATATATTTTTTTTTTTTATATATTTATATATATATATATATATATATATATATATATATAATATATATATATATATATATATATATATATATATATATATATATATATATATATATATATATATATATATATATATATATATATATATATATATATATATATATATATATATATATATATATATATATATATATATATACTTATTTTACTACTTTCCATATTTTTAATATTAATTTTATAAATTTAATTAAATATAAATTTTTTCGTTTTTAAATCTCTAATGACTTCAATTCAATATTTAGTTTAATTTAACAGAATTTGGTGCACTCAAGTGCTTAACTGTTGGTTTTGCCCACCCCACATGCACTATAAAACCGCGGCTCTTCGATTGAAAGTTGCAACCCAATGCCAATGTTGACTCAGAGTGCTTGGTAAAAGTTTGGCGTTGGATGGCATCACCCGACGCGTCGGATGACATCATCTGACGCGTCGGAAATTGGAATGGACTGTATTACATACGTCGTGTCAAACTTACAAGTACAGTTAGAATCGAATCATACTTACAGCCCCAGGTAATCCGGTCAGTTAGTAAAATTACAAAACAGCACACCAATACATAATTATGAATCAACTAGCTAATAAATTTGGTAAAACTGTGATTTTTTTAATATACATATATGTGCCCTTATTCTTACAAATGGATACTAATTCGCAACTGTTTTTGCCAACAAGCTTAGTACATAGATTCAGTTTTATTACAAATTGGTATATACAGTTTTTTTACCATTATTTGATTCGCAGGAAAAAGGTACATGAAGGCTGAAAACGGTTACGGAACTTTTCAGTTTTCGTAGACAGGTAGCCCAAATGAAAATTATAGACAAAAACACATGTCTGAACAATAAACCAAAAATGGTGCTAATGAGTACACTAAGCACTTTGATGTCTGTTAACTTTACCAGTATATACACACCTACCATTTTCTTGCAAGTCCCGACTATATTTTGCAGACGCATGTCTTATACTGAGCTGACAGTAAGAGTAGCTCATTTGCATATTATGTAGCCAATATGCAAATGAGTAAATAAATCGAAAAACAGTTGGATAGTCGGCGAGAACAAGTACGTCTGCCGAGTAGCCAGTTTTGGTATCAAACTCACTTTTGTAAAGTTGAGGCTTAAATACTCAAACTATGTATGAATTCCAAAGTAATCTCCAATAGTTTACTGTTCCAATGGAACAGGTAGACGCGGCGTTTCTTAAAGTATACCAACATACTACATACGCATTAGAGCCGGTCTGTAAGACTCTGAAACCCACTGTTATTAAATATTTGCGTTTGTTCAAGTTTACTTTATAAACTTATAAATACTTTTAGTATTAACACAGCAGTAGCAGTTTTACTTCAAATTTTTATCAACAAACTTTTATTAAAACTGTCATAGTCATTTGTTTTTCTATTGTCTGTGTTGTTGTAATTGTTCAAGCTTGAGTCTCGACTGCACAAACAGATTGAATAGGTACTCACCTAGATTATCAAAATCACTGTCAGAATTACTAAACATGGACGAAACAACGGAAACTGATACTCGATGGCAATATATCCCAAATACATATTTCATGTGAATTAGAAAATTGGTTTTACAAAAAAGTTCTACATTTCTTCGATTAGTGGAATAGAGTAGCTGTTTCATTTGGTATAGTTTCACCGCCAACATTTTGTGAATTTCGGGGTTTTGGGGCCTTTTGTGCTAAATGTAGTATTAGCGTAGCTATAATAACGTATAAAACCCATTTTTTCTTGTAAAAACAGTGTGTTATCGTGAATTTGGTGCGCCCCCCCATTTTGGTCGACACCCCCCCATCGCGCTCCCCCATGAAATTTTGCCTAAAAATATGCTAGTAATGCGTACGTATTTTCAGCCAAGTTTTCTAAACAGACGTCAAAACCAGTAGCTCCAAAACTCAATCAATCAAACTCAATCGCATTTTGACCGCTAATACAAAAACAGCCATGTATTGGGATTTCACTATGCATTAAAAACTTGGTTTCTGTTTGAAATAGCTCGTTGCATACTGGTTGAAAAAGTTTGTCCCAAAAAAATACAGTCTAAATCGTGTCCCAGCCATAAGAAGGGCTGTTTAAAAGTAGCAAAAAGAATAGCGCAAAATGAATTAGCCGTGCACTGTTGACCACAATATTTTCCACGAAAACAAAAATTTCCCTGATGAATAGAACCACGTGCAATCAGTCTCAAAATTTCTTTCTGAACCATACCAAAGTCGGTCATTTTTGCTCTATTTTTCCTGTTGGGCCACAGCCCAACAGGTCTTTAATTTTGATTCTGGAAACCTAACACTGTGCTAGCGTTAAAGTGTTCATGTGCGGGATGTGTTTTACACGTCTTCTACCGTCGATTTGCATCCGTCACTACCAAATGCCTTGTATTTTCACTGTCTCGTCTTCTTACAGAACATTTCGAAAATGCAAGAAGCACTAGGAATCGAAGCAGTCACCTCTTGGTTAGAAAACTAACACACTAACCACTCAACCACAGAGATTCCTGAAACTTTATGCTTTAACATCAAGTACAACTTGAACTTCTATTCGAAAAACAAATACAGTGTTGCTTCTAAAGTGACACAGAGACAGAACAAATTAAAATAAAAATTCGTCAGTAAAATTTTTTTTAAAATTTTAATGTTAATCCCTATGCTGCAGAGCATAGGGATTAACATTAAACTTCACAATTGAAAACCTTTTGACTGAAATTTTGCAGTTTTAGTGGCTGCAAAAATATACGCTTCTTAAAAAGACTGAATCAGGTACCTAAGTCGTGTACTTTAGCTGACCCAACAGGTTTACGATGGCCTCTGGCCAATGTGCTTGAAAGTCTAAGCTTTATACTTACTGAAGCTTTTGCCGCAGATTGAGCTTGTTCTGAAATGACTCTATCTAGTCTTTCTATTCCTAATCTTTCAATTTTTTCAACTTTCGTAATTTAGTCATTCTGTTATATTTCCTAGTCTTTCAATAGTTATTCAACTTTCGTCAGTGATTTGGTCTTTCTGTATTCTAATTCTTTCGATTTTTGGTCAACTTGTGCAATAAAGTTCCACTATCTATGCGTATCGTATTGTATTCGCACACAGCAGTAACTATGGAAGCAACACTGCTCGTCAATATCCAAGCGGAGATAATCGGCAGCGTGAATGTAGATGACACTAATGATCGATAATAGTGATCAATAATGTAGCAGCAGTGACCAAAACCGGTTTTTCTTGCTGCAGTAATAATTCGCACACGCTGCTGTGGTGTGTGCTTACGTAGCAAACAACGATAAGGCAGGACCTGACCTTTTCCTGTGTTACAGGCACTGCCTTAACGTTGTGTATACGCGGCGGCTGAGGCCGCCGCGTAAAAATTTATGAACAGGGGGGGTTGCTAAGGTTATTAGAAAATGAAATTGGTAAGTTAAAACTTTGAAAAAATTTAAATAATTTATGATTATTAACCTTTTAATTCCCAGAGCTGCCATTTGGCACATCACGTGACGAATACCCAATCGGGGGCCATAAAACTTGATTTGTTCATTCTATTCAGCTGAACTGCAAATTGTTTTTTCAGAAAGCTTAGATCTTTATATTTAGTGGGCAAATTTTGAATCTTCTGCCGCACAACAAAACCTATGCTTCCATAAGCAATGTGCAAATTTAACTTTTTTCATCGCAAAAGTATTATCTTCGTGACCTCATCAAGATGTTGGGTTGCGCCGCCAGCAGTCAACTTTGTATGCATCAGATACAACAAATGACGTACTCTATTGCTAGCCTTCAATTATGGCAAGCGCACGACTTTTGTGTTAATACTCTAGGGGGAGGTACATATTATGCCTGAGCGATGGCGTAATTTTTTCACAAATTCTCAACATTGAGCGCTTATAACGCAAAAACGGTGCGTCCTAGACAATTAATCGACTCACTATGATTTGTGCACCATTCATTTCTCTATCGAATGGTGATTTCGCGATCTCTCTACGATGCACATAACTCGAGCAATGATCAAAAAACTAGAAGGTGTCTGAATCAAGCTGTCTGGTGCGAGATGCTCTGGGCATTAAAGGGTTAATAACTGGGTAGTTCTCTGTAATCAAGTTTGTTAAGAATGTCTATTACGCATTATTTTAATATTTTTTTGGCATTTTAAAATCCGAATCCCCCCATTCGACAAAAAAAACGAAGCGGCTGCAGAGGCTAGGTTGACACACAAAACATAGGCTATGTAGTTCGTACAGGGTAAACTTAACACTGCGGAACTAAAAAGCTATGACAAATGTTCCACCTCTAGGTGGAACAAAAACTACTGTCTCTGTTTTGACACATGCAGGTTCTTCAATTTCGGATAATAAAGATAAAGCAGGCTTGTTCAATGACTACTTCTGTTCAGTTTTCTCTATGGATGACGGTATTGTGCCAAATTTTGTGCAGTCTATTTGTGATACTCAACCCCCAGTACAGTTTTCAAACGAAATTGTTTTTGAACATCTTAAAAAGCTTCTCGGAAAACTGTGTTGTGGTCCGGATGGGATACCTCAATTAATTTTGAAACAGTTTGCTTACAAACTGTCTGGTGTGTTGTTCAGATTTTTTACAGTTTCCTACCACACAACTATTCTGCCAGATATATGGAAAACTGCTGTTGTAACTCCGGTTCATAAAAAGGGACCCACAGACAACGTCAGAAATTACCGTCCCATAAGTTTAACGTCATAGATTGTAAAAGTTATGGAGTCAATTATCAGAAAACATATGTTTAATCATATACGATTAAATGGCTTACTGTCAACATTTCAACATGGTTTTGTTTCTAAAAAGTCAACCATGACCCAGCTTTTGTCGTGCTTAAGGTGGCGCTCTGAATAACCGACTTTGGGCGATAAAATTTTTCAGTCAAGTTTTCGTTGGTTAACTCAAGAAGAAAAGTTGTTTAAAATCAATCTAGCTTTCATTTGATGTATATAACGTCAACTATACAGAGCACCGCTGAGCTACGTCATTTCAAAAATGAGACACATTTTGCAAAATTTCAATTTTCATGTCGTCACAAAATCCGCTAAAGTGCTCAAAGAGCTCTCAAACTTTGCAAAAATACTTGACTAGTGTGTGTCTTGGTTGCGCTTAAGGTAAAAACTTCGTATCAGCAAATAAAAATTATAGCAATTTAATTTATTGGAAGTTACTCAGAGCGCCCCCTTAAGGTGGCGCTCCTGAAATGTGACTTTTCAAAAAACGGCAGTTTGGGGCCAATTTTAGATACACAATGGCGAGCTGGTGTAAAAGTATGCCTAAATACAAAAAATGAAGCTGATTGATACAAATTATAATTCACTGTAGACAAAACGTGAGTGGAATTTCGGCTTGCAATTTCTCTTCGCAAGTAAGTAACTGTTGCACAATCAATAGCTCATTTTGCTTGCCTCAACGTGATCGAGCGGTCGCAAAAAGTCATTTTTGATGAATATGATTGATATATCGAAAAACACTAAAATCGCGATTTTTGAAAAACATAAATTTCGCTAAATTTTTTAGATACTATCGAGTTGCCAAAAATCAAAATTTGCGACCACTCGAAGATGCCAAGATGCATTTATGTGCCAAATTTTAACTTTTTTCGTTGAGCCAATTTTTTAAAATCGCAAGCCGAAAATTTGCGTTTGTATTCACACGCACTATATTTCTGTCTCATGCAGAAACTATTGCGTTAGTTCACAAACAAATTATACCACACGCAATAAAACAACAAAAATTTTTAATTACGTTTCAGTAAACCACAACTGCTAGTGGTTTTCAGCCTTTCAAATTCATTACACACGTGTAAATGCACTGGCTTGTGAAGGCATTTCCGTGAAAATCTATTTTTCTTGACGAAATTTGCTTAAAAATGTTCAAAAAAATTTTTATGTGATATGTACATCAAATTGAAGGAAATTCACTTCTGATCAACTTTTGTTCTTACGATGCATGTTTATTTTTGCGCGTTTTCAAAATAATGGCCAAAACCCACATTTCAGGAGTGCCACCTTAAACCAGTGGACATCCAGCATTGAAGCAAAGAAATGTATCGATGTCTTTTACATAGATGTTTCAAAGGCGTTTGACTCAGTTTCTCATTCAAAACTTATTTCTAAACTATATTCCTTAAATTTCTGCCCTATTTTAATTTCTTTGATTAAAAACTATTTGAATGATCGTTTTCAATACGTAAAAATTGGTGACCACTGCTCTGAATACCAACCTGTTACGTCCGGCGTACCGCAAGGCTAGATTTTTGGTCCGCTTTTGTTTTTACTATATATATGTAGACGATGTAGTTGATGTTGTACGCCACTGTCAGATACAACTCTATGCCAATGATCCAAAATTGTATTTTTCATTCAGTAGAGGTTCTAATTTAACTCTTTTTCAAAACGATATAATGGCCGTTTTTAACTGGGTTGAACAAAGACAACTGAACATTGCATCGGAAAAGTGTCATCTTTTACATCTCGGCTACCGAAATCCGTGCACAGATATTTTTCTGCAGGGGTATCGTTTCGAGTCATCAAATGTCATAAAATATCTAGACGTTTTTATTACCAAAGATCTGAAACCCTCAACTCATGTCGAAAATGTTGTCCTAGCAGCTACTCGTATGGTGAATGTAATTTTTCTAGCTTTTCAATCTAGAAATAGACTGTTTTTGTTGAACTTTTTCAAGTCATAACTTTTGCCAAAATTAGAATATGCTTCAGAAGTGTGGTCTCCGTGGTTACAAAAGGACATTGTTGCACTTGAAAATGTTCAGCGTCGCTTTACTAAACGTCTACTTGGACTACATAGTATGTCTTATTCTGACAGACTTAACGAACTGAGTACGCGTACCCTTGAAGATCGTAGACATAGAAAAGATTCGCTTATGGTTTTTAAAATGAAAACACAAAGGGTTGACGTTATTTTCGAAGATTTTTTTATTATGTGATCGTCTCACGTCACTCGTGGACATACCTTAAAGCTTTCGGTCCCCCTAGCACGAGTAGACTGTCGAAAATATTTTTTCTACAACAGAGTTGTTCAAGCTTGGAATTCCTTTCCGCAGAATGTCATTGATAGTGCGTCTGTTTGTGTCTTTAAAAATAAGCTAAATTTAGCAAA
This sequence comes from Trissonchulus sp. WLG1_4, assembly GCA_030248245.1. NCBI lineage: Eukaryota > Metazoa > Nematoda > Enoplea > Enoplida > Ironidae > Trissonchulus > Trissonchulus sp. WLG1_4. Next base: position 59,866 of record JASANF010009999.1, read on the forward strand.
TTTGTCCATGTTCTTAAAGTACCAGATGTGATTTGCTACAAAGCCCGCCGCCAATATTGTCCATAGCTGTCTAAATTCCTTGCTAGCATTTTTTATGGCAACTATGCATTATACTATAATGCAAAACGCCAATTAAAACGTATAAGCTTTCACAGTGTAAAAATACACTGTAGAAACTGGTAGGTCAGAAAATGTAGTGTTTGTGTGGGTGTGTGTGTGCTCTTGCTGCGTTGTGATCAATGCTTTAACGTTTGTCTAGTCTAGGTAAACTTAAACACGTAGAGGCCTTAAATACTCATGGTCTTTCACTGCAGTGGTGCTGTAAGAAAACCTGTTGCTACAATGTTTCATTGATTGTGTATCAGCGTGTCGATACCATGCAAAGTTATCTTCAAACAAATGACGTTGGTAACCTTACCATACTGCGGTTATGGAGGTCATTGGGTTGTCTAGTCATTTATGTTTGTACATGTGGATTGTGTACACTAAAATGATCTAATTTTAGTACTGTAAAGCTACGTTATATGTCAGAATACTTTGCCAAAAAACTGTCAATCTTACACGGCGTCTTTTGCTGACCGACACTGCAGCTCGAGCTAACCTTGGCAAAATCGTACATGTCATACAAACATAATTTTACTCTGGCTGGTTTGGATTGGTCGAACAAAATCGTAGTTGCGCAAATAAACGTGACTCGTGAAGCAAATTGTTGACAATTTATTGTGACCGCCAGCTACCGTTGGTATAATGCCAACTGACAATTACCATAATTTAGACTAAAACGTTTTTACCGTTAGTCCTGACATTACTGCCAAGAAACATAGATTTATGCAGAATGAGGTCGTATCGTTTAGTTAATAAAACGGTTGGCGTTAAAATTTTTTGGTACCGCGTTTTATATTCGAAGAATATCCTCAGCTGCGCAAGCATGTCGCAACGAAATCTTTCAAAATTAATTTAATTCTACTCGCAAAACGTGCTAGTTTGTATGTTTTAATAACCTGTTAATTTGTCTTGTTTAAACGTCAAATAACCGAATGACAGTAAAATAAGCCCGTCACGACCAGTAACACTTATGTATTTACTTACGGTATGAGGGTTGATGGGGTAAAAAGCAGCCATAAAGCGCAGACTTGGCATGCATTTGCAGCGTAATCGCAACTTTTTAGTTGTTTTCAACGCAGTAGCGTACCAAGGATTTCGCGAAGGGGGGGGGGCTGAACTGATGGTCGACGACGAAGGGGGGGTGGGTGGAACGTACACGCAGTCCGCGGCAATCTGCAGAAGGTTTAGCTTTTTAGAATTTTTAAACTGATTGCATTGATATTGAAAAAATGTCTGATGTCTTGCAATCATAGTGGTTGCAGCTTACAGGGGTCTGGGGGCGGCAGCCCATAGAAGCTGGAGCTTTTTTAGAATTTTAAAATAAAATTTGCATTGAAAAATCAATTCAAAGCAACACGTGTCGCGAAATCATAGTGGTTGCAGGGGTCTGGGGGCGGCAGCCCCCTGAAGCTGGAGTATTTTTAAAATTTTGAAATAATATTTGCATTGAAAAAGCAATTCTAAACAACACTGGTCGTAAAATCAGAGTGGTTGCGGGGGTCTGGGGGCGGCAGCCCTCGGAAGCTGGAGCTTTTTTTTGAATTTTGAAGTAAAATTTGCATTGAAAAAGCAATTCTAAGCAACACTGGTGGTAAAATCAGAGTGGTTGCGGGTGTCTGGAGGCGGCAGCCCCCTGAAGCTGGAGTATTTTTAAAATTTTGAAATAATATTTGCATTGAAGATTGAAAAACCAATTCTAAGCAACACTTGTCGTGAAATCATACAAGCTTGATTGACTTGACTAGTAACTTGTCGCGCAGTTTGCAGAGGTCTGGGGGCAGCTGCCTTCAGGAAAAAAATTGAGAATTTTTTAGTTTTAGGCAAACTTAGTGAATTGGAGACGTATCATAAAATTTTTTTGGCCGGTCCATAAAAGCTAAATGCGGAAAAAATCCTTGTTTAAAAATTTGTCTGAACATTGAATAAACCCAACGAGATGACACCGCAAAGCGAAGTAAAGTCAGCGCGGTGGTTCCGGAGGCGAGCGGCCTCCGAAAAAAATCGATTTGAGGGCAAATTTTATCAAATACTTCTGAAAATTGGCCCATGGGGGGACTAGCAAACCTGAAAAATACGTTGTATACAGGAAAAAAAGAAGAAAAACCATGTGTGACTAAGGGTCGATTCATACTTCTATACGGACATTGGGACATACGGGCAAACGGACGAACGGACATCCGCACAAAATGAACGGCAGAACGGCCGTCTGATTCATACTTTCGTCCGTTTAGCCGTATGCCCGTTTGCCCTTCAGCCGTATGTCCGGCAAAGTTAAATTCAGTTCAACTCTGCCCGAAATTTTTGGGCATACGGACAAACGGACATACGGCTCAAAAGTATGAATCGCTCCTTTGTCCGTATGCCCGTAAATCCGTATGTGAGTATGTCCCAGTGTCCGTTTGCCCTAAAAAGTATGAGTTGAAAAAACGGACGAAATGTGCTTTGTCCGTATGCCCTATTGAAGTATGAATCGACCCTAAGGCTGTCCTTAGACATTCGTCCTCCACTCCACCCACCGCACGGTTTCTAATTAAAAGGCACACAAAATATATAATTAAATACCAATAATAGTTGTTAGCATTACTCATTATTAATACAACATAGCAGATATGTTTGTATATTAGAGCAGTGAATTGGGGGCGAGATCCCCTCGAAAGAAGATTTCCGATCCCCGTTTTTGGAAATTTTTGAAATTTCAGTGTAATTTTGGTCAATTGGGGACGTGCCGGAAATTTTTTTTAGTGGTGTCATAAAACCAAAGGGGGACCACAGGAAAAAAGTGAAAAAAGGGGGGGCTGAAATCGCGAAGGGGGGCTAAAACCGCGAAGGGGGGGCTGATGTCCCCCTAGCCCCCCCTGGGTACGCCACTGTTTCAACGTTTTCAGGCAAAATACTATGTTTTGTTTTCAAACTCAAAAATTAAAAATTTTATAATGGCTCAGAAGGGCAGTTTTCCAACTTGTGTACCTGAGGCCCCACAGCAAATCCGCGTATAGTTTCGGCATGAGGGGCATCTACGGATTTATGGGGTGGATTTTATCCCAACATGGGTTTTTCCCCCAATGAATTTTTTCCCCGGCAAGATTTGGCTTCCCGCCAAAAAAAGTTAAGCGAAATGAAACCGGTCCTGGCATTCAGAGCAAGGTTAGGCCTACGACAGATTTTTTGGTTTCAGGTGAACGCGTATAATTTATGAGCTACATGACGAGCTATGAAAATGCGGATTTTTTCCCCGCCTGCTATACTCTATATATATATAGTGCCTCCATAATGTCCAATCAGTGTATATCTATAATGATTAACTGAAGCAACTTCTTGTGAAAAATATAGTTTTGCTGGAAAATTTTAAAGCTGATAACAAAATGGCGAAAAAAATAAATACACATATAAAAGCCGAAAAAATCAATAAATTACAAGATAGCTTATACACATATACATGCATAATATAAACAAATATATAAATATATATATGCACATTATACAGACAATATTATATATATGTATAACTTTAAAAGTATATATGTATGTAACTTAATCTAATATAATAAAGACTATAGACTATGGGCAATGTTCCTTCCCCGGTGTCTACCTTTCAAGTTTAATTGAATTGTATCTATTCTCCTACTGTACACTACATTGCGTAACTTAGGTACTTATCCTACTACCTACGTATGTACGTATATACATTACAAAAAAGTGCTGCAGGATGTTAAGCATCCCGCTGAAGCGAGCCATTCATTCAGCCCAAATTACGCTTTGATCTGAGCTGAACACATCAGCTCTAAGAAGCGATAAACAGTGTTATCCAGGGGCTCTTATATACTGCTGGTGAAACATTACGGTGCCGAGGCTGAAAAAGTACACTACAACACTCTACATCGATTATTGATTTTTGTGCATATACGCAGACAAAAATCAGCAGCCAACTCCCAGGCTGAAAACACACACAAAACATACAGGCTATGTAGCCTGCTCAGCAGCGTTTAACGCTGCGAACAGTTAGTTTCAAAACAATAGTTCCTTCTCTAGAAGGAACAATAATCTAAAAACATTGAAACCTCAGCCAGCACACATTTAGGAGTGATTTAAGACCAATTTTAGATAATCTTAAATCAGTCTTAAAACAGTCTAAAAACATTAAGAGTGATTCAAGAGTGTTTTAAGAGTATTTAAGATTATCTTAAATCACTCTTAAAACAGTCTAAAAACATTCAAAACTCAGCCAGCACCCGTTTAAGAGTGATTCAAGGGGGTAGTGTCGCGAAAGCAGTCAATTTTGCGTAACTGTAAAACACTTTTAGAAAAAGATAAGACAACGTTCTTTATATATTTTGAAAAGACAGGTTAAGGCAAGTATTTTCGCCATTCGTTTCATCAAAATTGATGCGGCATACAGTTAGCAGTGAAGTCGCAAAGTCGGAAAAATGATGTTTTGAAAACCTATTCACATTCGATAATTTCGTCACAATTATAAAACTTTTTGTTTAGATTCTTTAACAAACTAAAAGCACATATGCTCTAGTTTATGCACACAAAATTTAGTGCAAATTCCTTGAGTGGTTGCGGAGTAATACCTGTTTGAACTGTGAAACTGTGCGTAAACAGTGAAGTACTCACAGCAATAATGATAAATTGTGAAAAAATCAGACGCTTATTTTAAAATCGAAAGAAAAACAAACCTTTATTTTTCTTTTTTCTTATTGGTGGCAAAAATCTGTGCGTCGACACGTTATGTGTGCTTCACAAGCTGGCCAATCTGATATCTGGCTTGATTTTTTGAACTTTCATGTCCCTATTGTGTGATGTCTGGCTTACAAATGGTGATTGGTTCAAAACATTGGTAGATATTGGTAGTTTAGTGTCTGGCAGTATTTATTTGACACCATACAGCATTTTACTAGTTTGTCCGTGAACGTACAATTTGAAAACAAAAAGCTCTCTTTTTGCAACTTATGAGCAAAACTGTTTTGGCGACACTACCACCTTGAATGACTCTGAAATAATCTTAAAAGTTTTAAGACTGTTTTTAGAGTAATTTTGCAGTTTTATTTCAAATCTTAAAACACTCTAAAATTGGTCTAAAATAGTTTTAGACCGTTTTAAGAGGGCGCTCCGGGAATCGGGGTTACATCAAAAATTAGCGAAAAAGTTGGCAAATGTCAAACTTTACTATACATATATTTAGTATGGCACAAAAGAACATACAGGCAAAATTTCAAATCACATAATCATGTCACGTGACTCCCAGAGCACCAAACGTGTGTGAATTTTCGGCAAACGATAACTCTGCTTATACTTTGCGTATAGTCACACTTTATATACCAAAATGTAGCTTATGTGCTTCTATAGTTGAACATCATTTTGGTTTTTAACATTTATGTCGGATTTGGATAAAAAATGTCATTATGTGTTTTCGAAGTCGAACTCTGAGCAATAAAATTCATATAAAAAAATTTATAAGCTTTATTTTAAAAAACTAAAAAATTGTTCAACTGCTCAGAACCTAAGACTATAATTGTGCAAAATTTTGAATAGAAATAGAAATAGAAATAGAAATAGAAAATAGAAAAATATCTTACCAGCATTTTATAATCGAATGCCGAAAAATTGGTTTTGTATTCACACAGCTTATATTTGAGTCTGCTGCTTCTGAAAATGGTTTCTTGTGCAATTTTTTTGCACAGAACGCATTAAAATTCTTTTATTTTTTCATTACGACTAATAAAATTTACGTATCGTCTGTTTGGAAAACCTCAAAAAGCGTTGATGCACTGGCTTACTTGCTGAATTTGTGTAAAAGTCGAATAAACTCAGGCCCGAATTCACATACTAAGAGGTATTCACATACTAACGCTAAGCGTTTGCTAAGTTTTAGCGCTTAATTTGTACTAAACTGTTATTCACAAAATAAACGCTTAAAAATTAGTGTTATACTAAACTTAGCGTTTAGCAACTTTTGTGCTTAGTTTTGGCTTTGGCTTGGAGTGCGCTCCCTGCTTGATGTGGATCCGGAATTCGTTATTTATCGGCATATCCATTTGGTATTTATAAATCCGATTGTAGATTTATTTAAATTACTATTTCTTATTAATAATATATATTTTTCTCGAACTATACATTTGTAAAAAAATGTTTTCAGCAAGTGGATTCCTGAAAAATGCAAAATCAGCTCTACATGTTTCAGGGGGCATATCGTGAAACATAAATTTTCAAATAAAAGTTCTTGAAGAAAAATTACTTCGATTAAGATGCTCTACTCAAAAATGTAAAAAAAACGAATTTGGACAACAAAGTGCATTTTTTATTTTTGGCGATTAAACGAGCAAAATGGATCGAATTGGTCGGAAAATGTCACTAATATATCCTAAATTGCATGCCCTTTCTTCCCATGGCGGCCAAAAACCTCCCCCAGTCTCCCTATCCCTTCCCCACACCATCCCCTAACTAAGCGCTTAGCGCTTAGGGAGCTCCCGAGGTCCCTAAACTTAAGCGCTTAATTCTAAGCCAAACACTAAATTTTAAGTATGTGAATACAAAATTGATACGCTAAGTTAAGCGTTAGTGTTTGCTAAGCGCTTAAATAAACACTAAGTATGTGAATAACACTTAGCGCTTATAAGCGCTAACACTTAGTGTAAACACTAACTTTAAGCGTTAGTGTTAGTATGTGAATACGGGCCTCAGTAAATTGTCCAATTTGTTTCAAATTTTTTGCTATGGAGATATGCACGTCAAAACATCAGAAATAGTATTTTGGGCAACTTTTCTTCAAGAATGATAGGTCATTTTGGCTGTTTTTAAAAAATACGGCCCAAATCCTTGATTCCCGGAGCGCCCCCTTAAGATAGTCTGAACTTGATCTAAAACATTCTGGACTTCCGGCCCAATCTAAAAATAGTCTAAATTTAGTCTTAAAATTTTCAGACCAAATTTAGACCAAATTAAAAACTCTTAAAATAGTCTTAAATGTTATAAATTCAAGACCAAATTAAGAGTGACGGTTATCAGTGGCGTATCCAGGATTTCGCAAAGGGGGGGGGGCACAGGAAAATTATTTCCAGAAAAAAACTAGATCGTAAAAAATTATATTGTTTTTTTCTGGTTTTTTTCTAACTTTTTTCTAGTTAGAAAAAAACCAGAAAAAATTATCTAGTTTTTTTCTAACTTTTTTCTAACTTTTTTCTGGTTTTTTTCTAGTTTTTTTCTAACTTACGATCTAGTTTTTTTCTGGTTTTTTTCTGACTTTGTCAAAATACGATCTAGTTTTTTTCTGGTTTTTTTCTGGTTTTTTTCTAACTTTTTTCAGATTTGCCCCAAATCGGTTTTTAATGCTTTTGGAGTACTTTTACGCCCTTTTTGTCATTTGTTTTAGTCTTTTGTGTCTGTAATTCCCTTTGTAATGCATTATTTTAGCTTATTTTTTCTGTATTTTCCGGTGTTTTTGGTGGGTTTAAATTGGTTTTTCCACCTTTTTTTGAGTTTTTTACTATGCTTTTCTGATTGTTTGCTGATGCGATGTGAGTATTTTTAGATTTTTCAAACTTTCGCAAAATACGATCTAGTTTTTTTCTAGCTTTTTTCTGGTTTTTTTCTGATTTTTTTCTAACTTTTTTCTAATTTTTTTCTGCTTTTACTAAATCGTTTTGTAACGTTCTTAAAGTCCGTTATATACTGTTTATGTCATGTTGTATATCATATATATCGTTATTGTACATTAATTTATGGTATTTTTGTGTTTCTTCCTTTTTTCTGCTGAGTTTAAATCTTGGTTTTTTTATATGTTCATTAAAAGCGGCAACAGTTATTTTGGGGGCTAGAGATCAGATCAAGGCCATGGGGTTTTTTACTTTTATTAAGATGAGGTGCGTACCGTTTTACGGGTGAAAATATTTTTCCCAAATCAAATGTAAACCGGGTAGATGAGTGTTTCAAAACGAACCTCCGAATCGCGCAAAAAAATATTTTCATGTTTTCAGGTCTTCCTGTGGCCCACATACGTCCATCGGATCCGTCAACGGCCATTTTACTGCTAATTATCGCCCTCCAAACGTCACATAATTTTATCATGGTATTATATATATATATATATATGTATATATATTATTATATATATATTAGGGATGTCGCGGATATCCGCATCCGCGGATGATCCGCAACTTTTTGACATCCGCATCCGCAAAAATTTTATGCGGATGTGCGGATGTTGCAGATTCTGGAGATGTCACTAAAAATGTCGACAATTTGGCGACAATTTCTGTTCTCACTGTACACAGCAGTGTATTGAAACTTTATCTTCATGATTTTTATCCTCATTGTTAGTTAAAATTTGCATTTTTTGTAAAGTTAGGTTAGCTACAGTTCACTAAATATTATATACTGTCGCATAATAGAACTCAGTTCTGCATTATTGAGAAACCTGTCTGCTAGGATGCTAACCAATATCAGTTGTTAACCTCTCAGGATTTACATAGTAGGTTTAGCATTTTGAAACTTTGAAATTTGAAGAATATGCACCAATAAGATTATATACACCGCAGCAAGTGGCCAGAGGGTCAAGCCTTTGCTTTTGAGTTGGCACAAAGTTAACCAATAGTGTGTAAAATTTTTCCAAAAAGTGCCATTTTTAATAAATTTTGTCCAAATTTTAGGGACCCTCCCCCGGCCCCACGATTTTGGGGTGGTGGGCTTCCCCCCACCCCCCTTTCATACATGTATGCACCTTTATATAACTTTTATATATATATAGTTGGTGAAAAAATCATCTCATAACTTGTCTAGAACGTATTCTAAAAAGATCCGCATCCGCGCGGATGTCAGGA
>JASANF010010000.1:0-10497 GCA_030248245.1 Trissonchulus sp. WLG1_4
TCTTCGTGTAAACTACATATACATAAAATACATTTTTTGTATGGGATTTTATTTTATTTATTTTGCATGCATTGCATTACGCATTGTGTAGCTTATTGTTAGCAAGTCGTAGCATAGCATGTATACCTGTTAAATAAATAAAAACTGGAACACCATGACTGACCTAAAACTGAAGTTCTTTAACTATAAGTTTTTCATAGCATCGTAATAAATTTTACTTTATACAAACGAATTTCAAAAGATGTTCTGACACGTCAGTATCTGGGGTCATTAAAAGGCTCAGACGTCTACAGTATAAATATTTTATTTGCCTTTCTCTGAGGTTTTTTCGTTAGCATTGTTCCTCCCTCCACTTTCAGTATAAAGCTGTATTGTTGCAAAAATGGTCTTTATGAAGATCCGGCATTTGAAATAGGCTGGGACTCTCGGAGTAGTAGTTGGAGTTTAGCCAAAATCAGTTTGCATAAGTATAAATTTAAAAGATTCACTTATTTTCAAGTTCTCACAGCCCTATTGGATAAAGTCCACACTGTAAAAGTGTTTAAGTTGAAGCGAACGGCTGTTGTTTTCGTTTGAAATATAGAAAAACAGGTGTATTTTGCGAATATGTATTTAAGTTTCAATACAATTATCAATTATTTCAAATATAAAAATTACTGCAATATTACTCAATTTCTGTTAGTGAGATTTTTTGTTTCTAAATTTAGTATAGTTGTTTTGTTTGATTACTTTCGTTGTGTTTATTTGCCATTAATTTGACAGTAAAAAAATTTAACTACCATACTTGAAAATTTAATAATAAAATATGGCACAAATTTGGTTGACTAACGCTTTGTTTTGTGGTACCATTTTCCAGTAGCACATTGGACGGAGGGTCTTTGACCTATTCATTTTTCCAACAAAATAACAAAAAATGAAAATTCGACAAGGGCGAAATATTGCATAGTTATACCATTTTTATTACGAACAAAATATAATAAAATGTACTTTGCAGAATTGATAGTAAAAAGCGAAAGTCTTTAGTCCATTTTTTTCTGGTTGAATAGGTAAGGACGGGACCAAACCAGGTACCCACGGAGTTTGGATACGTACAGATCCAGCCTGGATTTGGCTCAAAAACGGCCCAAACAGGGGGCAAATAATGCCACCGTGGCGAAATGTTGAACGAAACAGCCATAAAACATCTGCTGCCACGAGTCGAGATGTCCCCTCACGGAAATTTTGAATCAGAAAATATCCACTACAACGGATATGCTTTGCAGATACTAGTTACTTAATTAATACTTTGCAGATATTAATTTTGTTAGATAGATAATTAATTTGTATGTAAACAGTCCCTAATTACACAAATTAGCTTACTTAACAAACGCTTTTCTTAATTTAAACCCACAGTAGCTGTTAGTTATGTAACCGCCACTGTAACTCCAAAAAAGGGCACCCTCAAAGTAGGAGGCCCTTCAGTGCTAATGTTTCTACAGGCTCATTTTTTAATTTACATAATTTAAGTAATCCCAGCTACATACTCGGACTTTGATTTTATTCAATTATGTTGTTTAATGTTAGTTATTTTGTTTTGTTTCGTAAACGTGAAAAAGTTTAGAATTGGTTACTAGTTTTTTTAATTGTTTCCTTTCTATTGTTCTGCATTAAGGTTGAGTGGTCTGCAATTTGTTTTCATCCACTTACTGTATAAGTAAGCCTAGGAATAACAGTATTATCACAGTACACGGTCTATAATGCTCAAGCCAACACTACTTAGCATTTATGTCACATGTGCATTAAGTTGGACATGCGTGTCGGACTATCGAGGCAAATAGAATAAGTAAATATAGTCTAATTTTTTTAATGACTATAGAATAAGCATAACTAAATATAAAAGTAATAATATTAGCAAAGTTATTTCCTATTTTTACGCCGAAGCTTGCCGTTAATGAATTTGTGTCAAACAATACTTATAGTTATGCACAAATAAATAAGTTTTTAGAGGTCGGTGCTATTATTGCAATTTACTGTGCCTTCACAATACAAGGTTCACTGTGCGTTTACTGTTGTGGACTGCATACCCGACTGACTTTTTGTGTTTGTGCGAACGAGAACTTTAGCCGTAGCAGTATTTTCCCATTGCTGCAGATTTTCCGGCATTTTTTCCATCGTAAACAGCGCCTTGAGTCCTTTGCGAAAGTCTTCGTGTCTGACCGCGTACATGATGAAGTTGGCGTTGGCGTTCCAGTTTTCCACTTGAAACAGAAAATCACCTGGATTCACTCCAAACACCAGGATGTGTTTCAAGTAGGTTTTGAAGTACATTCCCACGATTCCGGGAATCACGCTCAGTAGCAAAGTGCACAGACTGCTGATTCCTAATGTGAGGGTTATCTTGCGCTGTCGCTTTTTATAGCGCTGGCTAACTTCATCGTTCTTGTCGTTCACTTTGTTGCCAACCACTGACTTGAACTTCACCCAAACAACACCGTACGCCAGAACGCTTGCGATTGACAGCGAGTTAGAGGTGTAGGTTGTGAACTGATAAAACTCCTTTGCAATAAATTGACTGGGCAGACACACTAGTGCCACCTGTTTCCAGGCCTGTTTGATGGGTTGGATGAAGCCAAAGGAAAGGCAGAAAGCCGACACTACGTAGACTCCCAAGCCAACTTTCAACGCATAGCTACGACCGCACTTGAAATAGCGTGCGGGGGCAAACAGAGCAAAGAGCCGATCACAAGAGATTGCCATGAACATTCCAGACTGCGAGAAGTCGCACCAGCGCCAAATCCAATTGTAGGGAAACAGCATGCAGTAAATTGCCGACATACAGTTACAAATCGTCCCCTGCATTGCCATCAGGACTCTCCAGCCGTGACCCGTGGTCGATCCCAGAGCGTTTGCCGCATCGGCTATTGCCAGAAACAGCACCAGGGTGTACTCCTTACTGCTGCGAAGGGCCTTGAATCGCAGAATAGTGATGGCAACCAAAGAGTTCAGCACGAAGCACAGTGCTGCGTTTGCGGTCATCACTATAGGCCACCACAGGTCGATCTGACAGCCGATGTAAATGTAACAGTGATCGTCCGTTTCATTAGCATCCATCAGGATTGGATTGGAGTTTGTTCGGTGCAATTGCTGAAGTACATAACAAACAAGCTAACGTTTTGGCAAAAACATCGAGCATCACGTTTCTGTTTTGAAATTCATTGGTCTGAGGACATTGTAAAACTATTGGACTACCTAGCTGGCATTTATATATTTGATTTCTTTATTCCACTTTCAGAAAAGCATGTTGAGTTATATCGGCCATCTAATGCAAAACCTTCAGACTTTTTCCGCAGGCACTGAGTTTTTTAGTCACTATCTTGAAAATGTTATATAGATAATGTAACACAGCATTTCATTCTTTTACATGAGTTCTAAACAATTCAAAAGAAAATAAATGCACCTACAACGCTTTCCGTTCACATAAATACATTTGCGCTAGTTTTTAGCAGTGAAAGACAACAGTGTGGTTTGGTGGTTAGTCGTTGTAGCTTAGTCGTAAACCAAACAGCGAGCCGGAAGTCCCTAAAATGTGACGAATCAATTTCTGACGTGTAAAACAAACTCCGCACACGGACATTTCAACGTTAGCAGCATTTAGAACTCAAAATAAAAGACCTGTTGGGCTGCAGCCAAATAGGAAAAATGTAGCATTTCTTTCTGTTTGCTTGCGTCTTACATCTATGGAGAAGCATTCAAAACTGTCAAAAGAAGATATGTTTGGACAAGAAATGTAAACCTGACTGTTTGATTTGACGCTCACCCTCACTTATTAAAACAAGAAGTTGTATTAAGCCATAATGAGACGGTACCCCCTCAGTTTCTAAACACTTCTTCGTCGACTCTCACCCATCCGTTAAGTATGTACAGGTTCTTGAAATGAGGCGTGGTACACCCCCTTCAATTGAGAACATCAGCAAACGGTCTTTCTTACTGTCCAGAAATGAGGGAAGGGGGTACACGCTTGTAAGGTAAATAAGTACGTAACTGGGGTAAATAAGTACGTATGAGCCCTTTAAAATTTATGTTTGCACAATGAGACGTTGCATGCACCAAGAACCTGCATGGCTTGCCCAACGAAACTCAGCCAAACTCAATATTAATGTACCAAAAGTGTACCAAAGCTTTTTGAAGAAAATACCAATAGAAAAACCTGACTAGAAAAGTACTCTGGCAGCTTTTCAAAAGAAGCTAACTGTGGATTAATTTTCTTACGCTTTTATACCTGTGCCTCGCAGGTGGTGTTTAACAAAAACATTTCTTTCGTTAAAATCCATTTTCGTGATATTCTAAATGTCACAAACGCTTGATTCTCCCTTATTTTGCAATTATTCGGTGCCTCATTGTATCAACCAATTTCGAGCATTTTGCACGCATGGGCTACAATGGAAACGTTTGAGTGGTTTCTTTTACTCTCAGCACACAAAATATCTCAGACCCGTGTAGTGTTGCAATGTCTTTTATCAACTTTCCAATAAATTCTGATGAAAACATGAAATCACTAATGACTAAAAAGAACGCATGAACTTATAACAAAGCTTACCCATCACATTGAGACTTTGTGAAAGTCTTAATAGCGTCAAACGCTGACAAAACTACCTTCGTGCCTAGAATTTTGCAGGTTTCCTTATTGTTGTTTTGCCCTAACGCAATTCCAAGAAATCTGAAATGAGATAATTTGTGTATGAATATTATGTAATGCACTAATGCCACAGGCAATAATAGAGGGTAAACAGATAATTAGCCAAAACGATTCTTCGTTGTGCCAATCTTCGTGTGCTGTTCGTTCCATGTAAAACGCTATGTGTAACGGGATAAGCAGGAGCACAAGAAGCAAGAGGCAAAAGAGCAGACAGACTGATTATCCATGCACAGTGCGCGCTTATATAGCTTAAAAAGTCGTATGCAAATTAGATAGAGCAATATGCAAATGAGCTCAAACACGCATGAAAGTTCTTCAGCATGACTAGTCGCTGTGCCAACTTTCATGCGGGTGTATGTACGTACGAAAGTTAAAATATAATAAGTTTCAATTTTAATTTGAACTTTATTTACTATTAACGACTATTAATTTCAGTTTTATAGAACAATAATATGCTTTTATAAATAAATTACAGCTGCCCAATTATTTCAGGAAAATTCTTTTTCTTTTTTTTCCAAATTTCTTCAATTTTTCTTTGCTTTTTCTTCCATTTTGTTTTTCTTTCGGTTTTAAAAAAAGAAAAGTTGATGGATGCCTGTTAGGTCAAGTATCACATTTTGGTGGACCAAAAGTTCACCCGTCCCCTTATTTAAGAACAGACAGCTACACATATGTATGTAGAAAGTGTACGTGCTACACATGTGTGCGTGTAAATGTATGCATATATGTATTTATCAATATGCGCCTAGGAAAATTAGCCAGCAATTAATATTAAGTTAGTTAACCTGTTGACAGCTAGTCAACCGGTCGTCCAAATTTTCTTTCTTTTTCTTTGATTTTTCTTTCATTTGCTTTTTCTTTCGACCAAAAGTTTTTTTCATTTTTCTTTGCTTTTAATTTTACTGAAATAATTGGGTAATGGGTAGCTGTATATTGACTGGATTATATTAACTGTGTGTGTAGACTAACTTCCGGATAATTCAACAAAGGATTGACTAAAGTTTTACGATACTTAGGCTAGCACTGTAGCACGACTAAAACGTAACATTTACACCTAGGTGCAAAATTGTATAAATATAAGTTAATCCTATATTCAGTTAGGAAGTTAATCTAATTAATCTCATTTAGTTAATATTAACTTATGAAAGAGCCCGTGAACACAGGTCATGTTTAAAAGTTTAGTATTTTGCAATAACCATTGTATCTGTGGGTCCTTTATTTTACCGGTTAACTTCAATCGGACTACAGGGTCGAAAAATTAAGTTTGTAAATGCGGTTCCAAAACAGATTAAACGGACTTAACTTTTACTGCGCTGCTCATTAATAGGACTAAACCGATTTAGCGATTTAGCTATGTACGCTAATGTTAAGCGTGTATGTTAAAGCCGTTTAGTCCAGTGGTACTTTTGGATTGGGGTCAGACTACAATTAAGCCGCTGACTTATTTTAAGTCGTTTGGTCCGTTTAACCCGATTTGCCATTCCTAAACCTCGGACTAAAATAAGTTCAGTCCGTTTAATCCAGTAAAGGAATAGGTCTTAAGCCTATTTTTGTTCCTTCTAGAGAAGGAACTATTGTTTTGAAACTAACTGTTCGCAGCGTTAAACGCTGCTGAGCAGGCTGCATAGCCTGTATGTTTTGTGTGTGTTTTCAGCCTGGGAGTTGGCTGCTGATTTTTGTCTGCGTATATGCACAAAAATCAATAATCGATGTAGAGTGTTGTAGTGTACTTTTTCAGCCTCGGCACCGTAATGTTTCACCAGCAGTATATAAGAGCCCCTGGATAACACTGTTTATCGCTTCTTAGAGCTGATGTGTTCAGCTCAGATCAAAGCGTAATTTGGGCCGAATGGCTCGCTGCAGCGGGATGCTTAACATCCTGCAGCACTTTTTTGTAATGTACGTACATACGTAGGTAGTAGGGTAAGTACCTAAGTTACGCAATGTAGTGTACAGTAGGAGAATAGATACAATTGTATTAAACTTGAAAGGTAGACACCGGGGAAGGAACATTGCCCCTTTTGGGGCCTACTTGTTTCATTGGCCTCGTAAGCAACTTGGCCTTGTAATAGACTCGAAGTAGTAGCTCGGGTGGAGCTTAAATTAGTTTGTTTAAGTATATAGAAGGTTAACAAAAACAAAAAAGGTTAACAAAGGTTATAGGTATACAAAAGGTTAACATGTTTTCAAGGTATCAAGCCAACTTGGCAAAAGTCCACACAATTAAATACTTTGGTTTGAAGCGAACAGCTGTTGTTTTTGTTTCAGTTATACAATATCAAGTCAGTTCTGTGGAAATTTCAGTTTCGATCAGAAATAGCAGTTCTTTCAAATGAGAGTAATTACAATAATGATATTCGATTTGTGTTTGTGACAAACCAGCACAACTATTTTGAGGCAGAAAATATCCACTATTTTGATATATCTTCCAATTACTAGTGCTACATCAATGTTGTCACGCACTAACATGTCCAATTATGCAAAATAATGTACGTAACTACAGTACTCCTAATCCAAGCCTACAATAGCTCATTGATTTGTAGTCGTTACGGTAGCTTTACAAAAGGGAACCCTGAAAGTAGCTCAAAATATTTTCACTGAGTATAAAAGAATAAAGAATAATAGGTTAACTTATTTTCAAGTTCATGAAGCAACTTGGCAAAATGTCCACACAATTAACGTCTCTGGGTGAAGCGAACAGCTGTTGTTTATCTTTGAGTTATAGAATATCAAGTTTGTTCTGTGAAAATTGTAGTTTCGATAGAAATATCAGTTCTAAAAATCTAACTACTGTAATATTCGATTTTGTGACATTTAAGCATAGTTATTGTAAAAAAACATCTACTACACACTTATAAATTTTCCAGATACTAGTGCTATAGTTATGTTATCACATTTTAATTGTGTACGTAGTCTGCAAATGAGCAAATTAATTTACGTACATACTACAGTACTCGTAAATAAGAATAATTATGAAGGTAACAAAATTTGGCAGCTATGTAGTTAGGGAGGTTTTCAGTTAATCAGTCGAAATCTTAATCAGTTCAGTTAATCAGTTAACTGATTAGGTTAAAATTAGATAATTCAGTTATCAGTTAATTTTGTAAAATTTTATTCAGTTCAGTTACAGTTAAGTTAACTGTAACTGATAACTTTAACTGAAAATATTTTCAGTTATTTCTTTAAAAATGCTGGTTTATTTTTCCGCTAATCCCGATATTTGCTAAAGTTTTCACGTAGTTTCTACTAAATTAGAACTAAAATTAACTTCTAATTCGTAACTATTTAATTACTAATATTTGAATCTACTCAAAACAAAAAACCTCTTGTCAACATGGGATCAAACATTGATTTCAAAACGAAAACTTTAAACTTCTGTAACAACTGCCAAGTTGCAACTGTAAATGACATGAACTCTTGGAAGAATGGGTGCAAAGCAATGCCCAGAATAGAATAAAACAGAAAACAATGAATCAAATAAAATAACAGGCAGAACCTTAAGTGGTTCTAAACTGGAAATTCAAGTCTGATCATTCATTTAATTGGCGTTTTGTCCTTTCAATGCTTTTAGCGACAATTCTACAGAGACAAAAATTTGAAAATCATTGCAAAAAGTAAACAAGCAGAACGCCACAAAGAATTTTATGCATGTTTCGACGCATAACTGAAAATGATTTTCAGTTATTGCATGTAACTGAAAAGAATATCAGTTAACTGATTTCAATCAGTCTTTTACAACCGAAGCAGTTCAGTTACAGTTAAGTTAACTGCTTTTAGGAATTGTGCAGTTAAGTTATCAGTTTTTAACTGCTTTTCAAAATCAGAGCAGTTCAGTTATCAGTTATTATCAGTTAACTGTAACTGCTTAACTTTAACTGAAAATGAATCAGTTAGCAGTTAACTGAAAACATCCCTATATGTAGTTTCTTTTTCCTGTTGTGCCACAGCAAAACAGATTTTTATCAATTTTGATTCTGGACAATAACACTGAGCATGTGTTCATCATGATTAGGTTCAGTTACAAGTGCTAGTGAAAACACATTTACTTTGGGTGCAAAACCATTCAAAATTATGGAAGGCAAAAAAGTGACAGGGATGGAATCGAACCTCCTGTCACCAGATTTTAACGCAATACCACTACCGTTAAACGCACTACCGTTTAAGCCAACCAGCTCTCAAATGTGTTGGACTATGTTACTTAGGTGTTATGTGTTATCAATAAAACTTGAGGTATCTTAGATTTTATTATTTCCGTTTGAGAATTTGTGTGATCAATCATTATTACTGAACAAACATTGTAAAATTAAACGCAAAAGAATTAAAAAATTATTTTATTACAACAAAATAAAAGTTTTACATATATGTTAACCTTAACATTGGACGAAAAATTCAAATTGAGCACCAGATTTAATGCAGATAGACTGTTGTTAAAGATTTTTATCTGGCGTCTATCCTAGCCGAAATAGCTCAGTTGGGAGAGTGTTAGACCAAAGATCTAAATGTCCTTGGGTCGATCCCGGGTTTTGGTCGCATTTTTTTAATCAAATTGCTGTTTTTTAATAAATTATTTTGACAATTATTAAAGTTAAAAGTTCTCTAGTTCACATAATATGTAACTCATTTATTTTATTTATAGATTTAATAATTAAATATGTATGTTTATTAACATATATACTACGAAAGTAAAATTTCCACCACGAATGGTCGTTATATACTATTTTTCTTTCTCAGCAGACGCACTTGTGTTGCTTTGATTGCATTTATTGTACCAAACCTGTGTCCATGATTTACATATTTCACTAAATTTTTTTTCTTATACCAAACAACTTAAGTTTGAGTTGCAAGATTTTATACAGTATCTGAAGGCGATAATAGCCATTTTAGACACCAGCGTCAGGACAGCTTACCGCATAACGAGATCCGCTGCACAACAGGATTTAACTGACCTCTGGTCAGTTTACTTGAAAAAGAATGCTTGACTTTTACTGAAGCTTTTGCCGCAGATTGGGCTTGTTTACACAGAAGCTTACCGACAATGACTTTGTACATACATATCAAACGTTATATATTGGGTTTGGACACCATGACATTATATGAATTGATCCGTTTTGAAGCACATTAAAAAATTCCGTGAAATTTAAAATCAACTTGACTTTAAGGTCAGATTTGACAAAATCCGCCAACACCCACACAAGCATTGCCGTAGAGTTTTGGCGAGTAGATTTTTTAAGCAACAACATGAACGATATAGTTGTCTGAATGGCTGCTGCAGCTAGTACATAGTATCAGCGCTTTATCTATCGTGTGTCAATGATACAATACCAACAGGGAATAGTTTAATAATTTTTGAAACCGTTCTGGTGATATATTTTCCAAAACAAATACAAAGCACAAAACTCAAATATTACAGTTTGTTTAGACAAAACGGCGATAAATTGTTGCCATTTGAAACCCCGGTTTGTTGGGGTTTTTTTGTAAACTTTTTGTTATTGTTTTGTAAACTGTTTGTTCTTATACTAGGACACTAAAAAGATGCAAACATTTTGTGTTTAAAAGGATCAGTGGGAATTGTATAGTCAGTCAGGTCACGCCCTGGCTTATAACTACCAGATAGCGCAAAAAAGTCAAACTTTAACTTTAACTAAAATTAAAATAGTTAAGGGTCATACTTTAACTTTAATTTTAACTACAAAACAAAAAAGTTAAAAGTCTTACTTTAACTGTAACTTTACTTAAATTAAAACTCCCTTACATTAACTTTTACAGTACAGTTATTTAAAAAAGTTATATAAAGTCATTGATTTTGGGCTTACTTTATTTTC
>JASANF010010001.1:0-40678 GCA_030248245.1 Trissonchulus sp. WLG1_4
TACGTATAGATAAATATATAAATACTAGTATCTATAGGACCCCGGGGTGGAGTCGAACAGTGTTTTTTGGCGCGAAAAGTTACACCTCCAACTAAAAAGTTTCATAAAACAATGCCGAAAACATGCGATTTTGAGCGATATACACAACATAGGCGCTGATTCGGTTTAGGCGGTAAATGCAAACTCGCATTTTTTCAACGTAGAAACATGTTTTATATGCTATATGAACCATGTATTATAATAGTATACAAATAACTATCGTGCCAGTGTGCTGTAGAATATACCACCCCCTTCGTGTAATTAGTCTTTTTGCTTCTTGTAAACCTGGGTTTTTAAAGCCATAGCTAAGGCCATGACCTATGTTTTTTCCGGATTGGCCTAAATTTTTTCAGCGATTGCAGCCAGCTGGCCTAAACTTTTTCAGCTATCGATGAATAAAAAGTTTCTAATACGTCTCCAACTGACCAAATTCGGCCTAAAAATAAAGTTTCTATATATTTGTTTCTGGGGGCTACCGCCCAGCCCCCAGACCCCTGAAACTTTGTGGCTTTGTGTTCTTTGCTTTTATCTTTCATGAAGGCTTGTTCTCTTTTCACCCCGGCAGTTTTAAGTGGGACAGTTATTAAACTGCTTGTGAACTTTGCAAAGTTTACTCGCATTTTTCCAATTTTTTGAGTTTTGACGATACTTATAAGCATCCATCAAAAATTCATGCAATTAATATGAGTTGTGTTAAATGCCTCACAAATGCTAATTAGAGGTTATTATTTAACATATATATAATTATACAGTTTTTATGTTTTTTCTGTACGTCTCAGGTCGAAGCGTAGTGCTAATTGAAAGATTAATAAAATGAGTTCTTATTCTAAACGTTCTTTCATTTGGAATTTCCTTGATTTTCTAACTATTCGGTATTCGGCCGAAAATTGACTTTTCGGTACCGAATACCGAATACCCGTTTTTCGGCCGAAAACCGAATACCAAATACCGAATTTTCGGTACATCGCTAGTTAGTATTGTGCCCAGTTAGCCTGATGTTTATTTTTATTCACTGCAGGAAAGCCTTCAGTTATAAATAAAATTTTGTACTGCGCATTTGTTCAATAAGGTTCAACTCTTTCAGTTTCTACCTCGCTGAAATCGTGTGCGGACTCCAGCATTTGCATTCCCTGGGAATCATCTATCGTGACTTAAAACCAGAAAATATTTTACTCGACGTCCGAGGTAAAGGCTGGAATTTTTTACTTGAACTTTCTCGCAGGTTGACAATAAATTACTATGATGTATTATGATATTGTGCATAAATCGGTATGATGCGCAGATCGGGACCATTGTTTGGCAGTTTTTTTTATTGGTTTTGTGTAGTTTCACTAAAAGTGCCATAGAACAAGACAAATAGTAAACACGCTTTTCGCTGGATTTACCTGTACTTTCTGTCAACACCAGTCATGTTCATGTTATAGAGGAATAAATCGAATACCCTGCGGCAGTAAAGTAAAGTAGTATTATGAAAACTATTTAATCGAGTTTAGTACTAAATTTGTCGCACTGATAACAACTTAAATCTACACGTTCTAATGGCTGTTTTGCAGGACACGTGAAACTAACCGACTTTGGTCTATGCAAAGAAGCAATCGAGGGAGATGAAATGACCCATACTTTTTGTGGAACCATTGAATATATGTGAGAAATTAGTTTCTTTTTTACGAGTCTAGAGTCCAGGGTTTTTTTTCAAAATCGGCACTGTGTAAATGTTGTGTAAATTAAGAATTTGCTGTGTAAATTAAGGGTATGTTGGGTAAATTTTTAAAAGTGAGTATTTTAGCATTTTTTAGGTAAAAATTGACCGTTTTTTCACGTGAAAAGTAATATTTCGACTTTGAGACTCGAACTACATACGAAAATAAAAAATGAGATAATTGAAAATTTTTTGCGTTTTTGTCAGTTCAAGTATCCGACACGCCAGGGCAAGCCCCCCCTAAAATTTCGAAAAATCTGAAACAAGCCCTAACATCAAGGCCGAGACCCCGTGTACATGCATGGTTTACACAGATAGAGAGTTGTTCTATCAGCCAGATCCTACTCATTTTTTTTTCAAATCCGGGTGTAAAACTTTTACAGTATTTTGACGTAGGAGAAGAAATCGCACAGACAGGCTCAGCGTGGCTGATTTTTCACTGTCAATTTTCAAGTGCATAAAAACGAATACTAAAATAAAAAAAATCATAAGCCGTTTAAGAGCAGAAACTGAAAATTTTTTGATTTGGGGTCAAAAATTAGACTTAATTTTGTTAGGACAAAGAGGTCACAGGCACAAATCGCCACTTCGCGAATTTTTGTAATTTTTACAACCAAAATAGGTCGTTTCATCAACTTTTGGGGCAAAATGGGGCTGTGTAAATCAGTGTGTATATTTTTTGCTGTGTAAATTAGGCGGCCGATGTGTAAATACACCCTATTTTACACAAAAAAACCTGGTCTAGACTCTCAACATTATTTTGTTATAGATAAAGAGCAGTTGCTGCTGGCTGAGATGCAGTTTTGATTGTCAAAAGCAATAAAAAACAATTTCTCCATTTCAGTACATCAAAAAGTTTCACAAGTCTGAGCTTGAGCTGAAATATATTTAGTTGGATTTTGATTGCAGTTAAGTCTTTAATGAAATCTAAAAATCGCTAATTTTTAATGCTGCATTTCACTCAATCCAATCTCAAGCTTAGCATTTTATTAAAAACTTAGTCGTAGCTGCTAAATCGGTTTACGCTAATCTTCAGCTAAACCGATTTGGTACAGTCCACTGAGCAACAAATAATATATTTTCTTCTTCCTTTCATTAGGGCCCCAGAAATACTAATGCGAACAGGGCACGGCAAGGCGGTGGATTGGTGGAGTCTGGGTGCTCTGATGTACGACATGCTGACGGGAGGGCCCCCGTTCACGGCTGAGAACAGAAAGAAAACCATTGACAGGGTATATATTTAGGGGGCGCAACTTCGTTTGCTGAATTCAAATGCTGTGTTGTCCTTTTATGAGTTTATGAATTGAACAGCTTTTCATAAAATTTTGTTAGGTCAGTCGTTTACAATAACTTGTACATGAGGGTTTTTGATTTAAAAGATGAATGATTGGTAAAAAATGGATGGGCTTGTGGCATTGAAAAAAACCATTTTTTTAGATAATTTAACTCTAGTTTTTGAGTGTTTTTTAACTTTGAGGAGAGAATATATTTTTGTAGTTGAATATAACGTTTCTAAAATGGTAAATTTTAGATCGTAGAGTTTTTGTTCAATCTTGAAGAAGTTTCAAGTTCAAGTTTTTTGCAGATACTGAAAGGCAAACTGACGCTGCCGCCATACTTGAAAACAGAAGCCCGTGACTTGATCAAGAAACTGCTGAAGCGACACGTGCAGAGTCGTCTGGGGGCTGGACCCGAGGACGCCAAAGCCATTGCTGTCAGTTTCCGTCTTGGCTTTTGGATTCAGATGTTCTGCATCAGAGCTCAAGCTTTAAGCTTTTTCTTGATAACTAGACTCATCACTCAGCTAGAACTTAGACTTTTATGAAGCATTTGAAGTTGAATTCAACTGTGATTGTTTACTATAAAAAAATTATTGAACTGATACTGATTTCCGTGTGCTTTTTACCATCAGATGTTGGTAAAAATAGCTAAAATAGCGTTTCTGGTTATGGTTTTTTATTGCAAGTAACAATCGCGACAATTAGGAGAAAATTATCATAAACAATAAAACTAGCATGATTTTAGATACAGGACAGTAAGTATAAAATCGACAGTATTAAATCATTAACTAGAAATATTGAGGTTTTGCCAAATTAAGAAATCTGTGAACTCACTTTCATATTTTTCTATTTTTACAAAGAATTGAATTTTTAACTGTTTTTTTCTCATTTTAGGATCACCCATTCTTTCGTCAGTTAAATTGGCAAGATGTCTATGCTAGACGCTTAGAGCCGCCTTTTAAACCCAATATCGTATGTTTTTCAAGAAAAAATTTCGGTCTACTTTATTGTAGGTGAAATTATGATTGCGCACACTTTAATTATACTATTATACTCTGTATGCAGATACATATTAGTTTTAGTTTAAAACTGAAATTTAGTTTCAGGCGTTATTAATAAAATTTTGACAGTTTTTTAAGTTTATTTCTATTTTTTCAATCGATTGATGAACTGTGAATAAAGAGTTTCTAATGATTTATATATTAAGCAAACTAAAGTTTTTGAATTGATTGCTACTTTTAAATTTGTTTCTACCATTTTTTGTACTTATAAGAGAAAATAAATCATTTCAACTCCATGTGTCAAAATTTTTAGACATCAGAAGAAGACACATCATTGTTCGACAGCAAGTTCACCAAAATGACCCCCGTGGATTCCCCCTGTGACTACACTCTCTCCACCAGTGCTAATCTAGTCTTCGAGGTGGGTCTTATCAAGAGTACATAATAGTGTCTAATGGAAGAAAGCTGACGTTTCTCGGAAACAGTAACGCAGATCGCTGTCTCATTTTTTTCCAAAACCAGAAATGAGTTTAGTAAATCAGTCCCTCAGTTTCTGCGTTATACATTTGTGTACTCACATAATCGCTGATATTGTTGATGAGTGATGAGAAAAGGCAAAAGGTCAGTAGCAGGCTTTAATAATATAATGAACAGATGTTAGAATCTCCTGTGTGCTTGTTTTTCAAAAATATGGCATCGAAGCAGCACATATTTTGACGGTCTAAAAAATGGCTAAAGGAGTTTTTTTTGCTGACTTCAGGGCTTCACTTATGTGGCTCCGTCAGTGTTGGAGGAGCTGGACCGACCGATTGTGGTGAAGGCACGCTCGCCACGGAAGCCTAGTCACAACACGTCAGCCGGCGGCCAGCAGAATAAAGGGTTGGTTGGACTGCCTTAAAATACAAAGCATTTTAGGGGGAGGTGTGCTATTGTTGTTGTGGGCGGTATATAGAGTGTACATAGAAGATCCCCATCTGGTAATTTAGTGAACATTGTGTATCTAGCAACGACTTCATAAATATATAATATTAGATATTTTTATTAAGTTTAACTTGTAAACGCAAGGTCGAACCCCATTTAACTTTTCAATCAACAGCTTCTTTGTCTTTGGTTTTTGTACACAACTCGACCGACCTACGAATAGTCGTTCATCAAAATCAACTTGAAAATTTCACAACATTGTCCTCTCGATTGGCGTTTTTCTTTATTTTTTCTGCTTTGTTGCAGAAACTATGCCTTTCAATCCAGCGGTGCAGGGGCGGTGAACCGGACACTGGGCTCCGGGGCCGGAAACACCAACGATGTTTTCATGGAGGACATGGACACCTCGTCTCCCGCTCACCAGCTGGCACAGGACAAGTCACGGTCAGTGCAGCAATACCTAAAGGGCCCATTCATACTTACAGCCGTATGTTCGGTCAGCCGGCAAAATTACGAAATTATCACGCGACTTATAGTATATTATAAGATCAGGTTGTGGCGTGATGGGGTTAAGGGGGTAGTGTCGCGAAAGCAGTCGATTTTGCGTAACTGTAAAACAATTTTATAAAAAGATAAGACATCGTTCTTTATATATTTTGAAAATATATGTTGAGGCAAGTATTTTCGCCAAGTTTCATCAAAATTGATGCAATATACTGTTTGCAGTGAGGGCGCAAAGTCGGAAAAATGACGTTTTAAAAACCTATTCACATTCGATTTTTTCGTCACAATTATCAACTTATTTGTTTAGTTTGTTTACATAGCCTAAAAGGACATATGTTATAGTTTATGCACACAAAATTTAGTGCAAATTGCTTGAGTGGTTGCGGAGTAATACCTGTTTGAACTGTGAAACTGTGCGTAAACAGTGAAGTACTCACAGCAATAATGATAAATTGTGAAAAATTTAGACGCTTATTTTAAAATCAAAAGAAAAACGAACCTTCATTTTTCTTTTTTCTTATTTGTGGCAAAAAACTGTGCGTCGAAACGTTACGTGTGCTTCACAAGCTGGCCAATCTGATATCTGGCTGAATTTTTTGAATTTTCATGTCCTTATTGTGTGATGTCTGGCTTACAATCGGTGATTGGTTCAAGATATTGGCAGATATTGGTAGTCTACTGTCTGGCAGTACTTATTTAACACAGTATAGCATTTTACTAGTTTCTCAGTGAACGTACAAGTTCAAAGCAAAAAGATCACTTTTTGCAAGTTGCAACCTATGAGCAAAACTGCTTTCGCGACACTACCCCGTTAAGCGGACATAGGGCTGTAAGTATGAATTGATCTAAGTGTTGTATTAATTGCATGGCTTGTTTTTTGTCCTAGCTATTTTCCGTTCTTGCTTCTATATTATTTGTTGGTTTGTTTTATCTACATACTGATCACTGATAGTGCTGTTTATATTTTGGTTGATTTGAAAACAGATCACAAATTTTACTTAGTGTTAATATTTTTAAAATATTCTTTATATATAATGTTTAATATGCCAAAAGTTTAATTTGGAGTCAGTTGTCAAAGGACGTGTGATAATAGAAGTTTTGGTTCAGAGTTTCAGTTTATTATGAGCACATTAAATGAAAGTTTGACAAAGAATAGAATGGCATGAATTCTGCGACTAAATGCTGTACTCTTGATAGTCATCATATATATCTATTCTATTCTTTTCTGAATCTATTCTTTTCGTAAAGAATCACATGTTTCGGTTTCTCAAGTGGTGCGACTATTTTTGTCAGACTTTCGTTAACACTATTTTGAATGAATTTGTATCGGCCAAAATTGTCATCAAGTCGGCCGGTTTTGCGTCAAAATGTCTGAGGTGGGGGCTGAGATACTGACGTCTTCTCGCATTAGGCTTCAGTCCAGTCGAGTTGTCGTCTGTTAGAGATTATGTAATTTGGCGGAATATTTAAATTATTTGTCATTATGAAGCTGCTTTCATGCAGGAGGGGAGAATATTATAATGAGGTGCATTTCCTGACAAAAATCTAGGACACTGGCCACTGGCGCTGGGTCCCTTATAAATGGATAAAACCGGCCTTTTCTTGAAATCATATAAAAATTACAATTTTTTTGATATTCAGAAGAGTCGGTTGTCTAAATTTGGGCAGAGAACCACAAATCGCAGTTTTGGACAATATATATATATTATATAGCATGTGAATATGTGAAGCCGTCTTGTTTCTGTTCGTCTGCATAGTGTTTCTTTGCTTGCATCTGATTTGCGGTTTGCATGAAACCAATACCTTGTCCGTTCCAGTGCGCGTTTTCTATTATTTCTCGTGTTGCATTTGCAGTGCAGGAGATAAACGCACAAAAAGGGCTGTTTTTATTTTGGTTACTTTTTGAGATGCTTTTTTGTGTTTGTGTCAAGCTGCCGAAAGATGAACTGTTTTGTGTTATGCTATTGGCACATGACTGATGACTGAATGGTTAGGGCGTTTGACTTCTAGTCTGAAGGTTGGCGGATCGAATCTAACAAGTCTGGTTACGGTTGTAATTTCGTGTAGCAAAGAATTAACTCCGCTTAGTCCGTGTACTTCTGAATCTCTGCCTTCGTAATGAACACGATGTAAATATTTTGGACTGGACTTTGGGACTGTACTTGGGGTCCTTTCTTTAACCCGACTAAAGGAGTTAATTTTAATCAGACTAAGCATTTTGAAAATCATGCTTGAAAATGTCATTCCTAAACCTCGGGATTAAACTGACTTTACTTTTAGCGCACTTCTTTTAATCAGGCAAAACGGACTTAGCTATGCACGCTAACTTTAAGCATGCATCTTAATTAATTTTAGTCAGGGACAGTTTAGGAATGGGTTCGGTTTAAATCTCAGCAGCTGATTTATTTTAAGTTGTTTAGTATGAATATGTCATTGCTAAACTTTCTGACTTAATAAATAAGTCCAGTCCGTTTAGTCCGGTAAAGGAGTGTACCTGGAAGTTGAGTATCATTTAAATTAGTAGTGATCCCAATGGCGTTTGGGCTGACAACTCGGAGATGATTTCCGGCTTTGGCTGGCGACTAATCTTCTTTGGACGTGGACTTGAGTTAGCTGGTAGAATTGGATTGAAAAGCAGGGTCAATTTTGACTAGGGCTAAGCATTTTTAAATCATTCTTCCAGGAATTTGCTTTGCTACTGCGGGCCTAGGTCGCTATTGCAAGATAAACCGTTGTTACGGGGCATATACCAAAGCGGCTGAACAAACCGAAGCGTGTCTATAATTGTGAGCGTGAGAGTAATCACATATTAATCAAGATGCCGTTAACAGTCCGGGTTTGTCGCCTGCTTTTTAGCTAAATTTTCATTGTCTTGTGACAACATAGGCGGAATCAGACTTGCATAAGTTTAACTTTTCGCAGTCAATTTTCACAGAAGCGCAATCAGTTCCAGCGTTTTTTCAGCCTCGATCCAGTTCCAGTTAGTTAAGTTCAGGACAAGGTCAAAGTTTCTCTGACCCATACATGTATGAGGGGGGGATGGGGCGGACCCCCCCAAAATCGAGGGGCCGAGGGGGAGGGTCCACAAAATTCGGGCAAAATTTAGTAAAAATGGCACTTTTTTGGGAAAATTTCACAAAATTTAGGGTATCTTTGGTCGATCAGGGGGGGGAGGGGCCCCAAAATTTGGCCTGAGAGGCCCCCCCAAAATTTTGACCCCGTTTCATACTTACATGTATGCTCTGACCGTGTTGCTGCGATCAGGGGCCTGTTGCTCAACTTTACACCCCAGTCTTACAATTGTAACAATTGTAAGTGCAAAATCAGGCGATTCGTTACGAATTCATTATATAAATTCATTACGAATCACCCGATTTTGCACTTACAGTTGTAACAATTGTGAGATTTGTAAAGTTGAGCAACAGGCCCCTGGTGTGATGGTTGTTACTCTTTGCATCTTGACTTTTAAATTGTTTGACTCCGTGTTCAATTTTTTATTTTATTGAGTATCGTTGCTCTCCCGTACTTCTTCGCATTAATGCAAACGTTTGAAAGTATTGTCTCTAATCTCTTACCTTAGCTTTTTTATTGTTTTCTTGGTAGCATATATTGTTTTAATGAAGTTGAAGTAGATTGAATGTATAATACAGATGTATTTTGTCCGCTTGTCAGGTTTGTATTTATATATCTGGGGCGTAGCCAGGATTTTGTAAAGGGGGGGGGGGGGGGTGTCGCACCTTGTCCAGTTTTTGCTCTTTTTTTACACTCACTGTTGCGTGGTCTGGGGGCGTCAGCCGCCACAATCCATTTTTTCACATAAAAAACGTAGTTTTGGTCACTTAAATTAAATAAACTCAGTGTTGCGGGGGTCTGGGGGCGGCAGCCCTTAGAAAAAATTGGGGTCAACTGGAGACGTATCAGAAATTTTTTCAGACAGGAAATTTAAAACAAAAGATGGGAACGTCACATCAGACAGTGTATTACACAATAGTAACTGCAGCATTGAACATAATATGTACTGTTGTAGACATACATAGGCTTTGTAAAAGATAATAAGAAGGAATAGTAAGCCACAGAGTTGCAGGGGTCTGAGGGCGGCAGCCTCCAGGAAAAAATTTTGAAAATTTTCTTATTTTTAGGGCAAATTTGGTCAATTTTAGACGTATCAGAAATTTTTTTCGACCTGGGATAAAAACCATAGGGGGGACCCTTGTTGACAATTTCTTCTGGTTCGACAAAAAGGGGGGGGGTCGCGACCCCTGGCTACGCCCTTATTATATATGTACTGCTCCATAACTCAGTCGAAAGTGCGTAATAGAGTAAAGCGCTACCAGTATGTGTTCAGTCAGACTACAGAGCTTAATAAACAACTTTGTGATTAATTAATTGATTCATTTTTTCATCTCTGAGCTGTGCTGTTTCATCGGTTTTCTCGCTTGCTTTAGTAGTTACTTCGCTTTTGCTTTGACAAATGTCAGGGTTTTTGTAATATCAAGAGTACATAATAGCAGTGGCGTAGCCAGAAAAAAGTTTCGGGGGGGGGAATGACTTTTCGATTTTTTTTGAAATGTGTTAAAATGCACTTAATTGCTATTTGTTACGCAAAAAACGACACATAATAGCATTTTTCGGTCAAAAACAATGCTAATTTTCGATCACAGCAGCATCGGACGTAAAATTGGAGTTAAAAACTCCGAAAATTACAAAAATGATGGGCCGGCAAAGCGTCCGGAAGCTAGCAAATCTGCAAATTTTCCGGAATTTTTTGACATTAACAACTGTACATTTACTAAAATTGGCATTGTTGTAACAATAAAACTGCTAAAACGATACATTATACAGTGTATTAAGCAAATACATAGTGCACAATGCAACTATATGCACATGCATATGCTTTCATGCAAGACAAAAGCAAAGACCACTAAGCCAAATAGTTGCAGGGGTCTGGGGGCGGCAGCCCCCAGAAAAAAATTTGGGGAAAATTTTGATTTTTAGGCCAAATTTGGTCAATTGGAGACGTATCGGAAATTTTTTCCGGCCGGACCATAAAAACCAAAGGGGGGACCCTTGTGTAAATTTTCAGTCGGAAAAAATTTCGGGGGGGAGGGGGGAATTCCCCCCATTCCCCCCCCCCCTGGCTACGCCCCTGCATAATAGGAAGAATATGACACTTTTCCTATTATGCTTTGGGCCTTTCGTCCAATGCGGATCGCAAAATAGTCATTGTTGTGCGGGTTCAGGGGGGAGGGGTATTTTGCGTACATGTCTTCAACTGAGGGTGGCTATCCGCCATCGTTGAGTGCTATGTCTCGAAACCCCTCCCCCTGAACACCGTACAAAAATGTGCTATGTTGCGCTCCGCATTGAACGCAAGTCCGAAGGCATAATAGAAAGAGTGTCATACTTTTCCTATTATGTTGGAAGTCCTACTATACTCTAATATGTAGAAAAATCCTACTATACTCTTCCTACTTTTGATAATACAATATAATATTCTGTCTGGTAAGTTTAATTAATTAATATATGTAATAGTTCTTTGAAATGGAAAATGAATAAATTAAAACTGTTTTGTTAATGTTTTAAAAATGACATTTATGTATTTTGTTTTTTTAATGGTTTCGTCAGTTAGCATACTTTCATGATTGAAACTTTGAATTTTGACAAAAGTCTCATTAGTCTGACTAGACAATCTTTTAATCCGATTGTTTAATCCATTTTGTTTAATCTGCTTCAGTTTCAGAAAGTAGTTGCACGAGTTCGTGAACTTTGGCGGCCGCAACATACATACAAAATGGAGTTTTTTCATGCCTTTTTTGATAGGGAATATTTTCTGGCCTCTGACATTTTGGTAACTTATACGCATTTCTCAGTACTGCGTAAGATGTTAAATCGTTTTACGGTCGTAACGAAAATTGTGGATGGAATCTTTTTCATCCGGACAAGTTGCGGCAGGTTGCGGTGTAAAAAGAGGGAACAGGTTAATTAGGTTTCGTAGAATGTAAATAAATAATTTGGCTAGGTACAAGAAGGTCGCGTTACAGCAAGAGTTGTGCTTTTTTGACCTTTTGACTTGGCATTTTTGTGTTTTGAGATCCATTATTAAGTATGTACGAGTGGTCGAGTGCATATTGCCGTCGAAATTTGGGGGTGGGGGGGGGCTGCGGCCAAATGTTTCTAGAATTTTCTGAATTACGAAAAATTTGCCATATCCAGTCATTTTTACTTACATGTCGGGACCCTCACCACACGAGGCAGATAGGGGGGAGGGGGGGTCGCGAAACAACATTTCCGATTTTCTAGTATTTGTTCGTCGTTGGCCAAGCGATTTTGGTGTCATGATTCCGATGAGGGGGGAATAAAATTGAAATTTCCCTCACCCTTGTACACACGATTTTGGGGGAAGAGGTATACCCCTCCATGTCCCTCGTTCTTATATACATGTGTAAACGAGTTAGAAATTATGCTTCAAAATATTGTTCTTGGCCATACGTGTATATAATAGCACCAAAATTTTGGGAACCTCTTCTCCTGCGTCAACTTATTTTCGACCCCAGCCTCTCCCGAAAATGAGGGAATTTTGACCAAAAAACAGATTTTTACAATTTTTGGCGAAGATTTTAGTAAAAATTGCTTAAATTTTACAAAAAATGCCTATTTTTTCAAATTTTGGTCAAAATTTTACTCCCACCGGGACCCTCCCGCCACTTTTCCCTTGTCGGGACCCCCCCTCCCTCCCCAGGGACCGAATTGGCGGGAGGGGGGTCTTTCCCCCATCCCTTCCCACTACATGTATGTTCTCGGCCAAGTCTGTGGATGAAATGGACCTGATTTTTATCTGGCTTATGCTTTGCTTATTTTGAAAAGTCTTGGACTTGTCTTGTAATACAAAATAATTGTCGTCAAACTGGTCTAGTTTATGATAGTGTAGAATGTAAATCTGACTGTACTAGTTTCATGCTGATTTTGACTCGCTAAATCAGGTCTATTCAGTCTAATAACATCTAATATCGTCTAATAACTTTCTTAGTGCAACTCAGATAGGTACATACTTTCTGAAAGAAAACGTCTCTACTCAGGCCGGTCCATTTGGCAGATACTCCACTTTCTGAACTATTTAGAGGTTCTTCCGCTCAAGTTATGTTTGTTACACGTGCTAAAAGATTGTATAAGTACATTATTGATTGATTAAAATTCTTTTGAAAGAAATTGAAACGTTAATTGACCATATAATGTATTTGTGGGCTCTTCAAATTGAACTAAAATTTTAACGGCTTTTAAATTATACAGTTTGTGCCCTAATGTGGATTCGTTAAATTTAATTTATTACCATCAGTAATATATACATTATGTAGAAGTTTCCACGATTATTAAGAAGCGTGGAATTATACTACGGAAAAGTTAACCTGAAGTCTGAATAAGTATATATACATAATATACTTTGCGTCTTACTGTTATTCTATCAAAAAGTCATGCCTGTGGCGGCACACGACTGTATGCCGGTGTCACGCCAACTTGGGATACAGTCGTAAGGACTAGCTTGCAGCAATGAAACTCTGGCTTGCAGGAAAAAAACAGCTTGCAGTGCGGAACCCAATCGCCGCCTGAGGACCAGGACTAAACCTAGGACTAAGGGCCTATTCGTTTACCGGATTAAAATGTTAATTATAATCGGACGAAACGGTTTAAAAATTGAGCTTAAAAATGCCATTCCAAAACCTCCAGATTAAACGGACTTAACTTCTTGCGCGCTGCTTTTTAATCGGACTAAACGGACTTAACTATGCACGCTAATGTTAAGCGTGCATGTTAAGTCCATTTAGTCCAGTGGTAGTTTTGGAATGGGGTCAGACTAAAATGAAGCAGCTGACTTTTAACTCTTTTAGTCCGTTTAGTCCGATTTGTCATTCCAAAACCTCGGACTAAAATAAGTCCAGTACTCCAGTTCGTTTAATTTGGTAAAGGAATAGGCCCTAAGAGCGTTTTGACATAATTCTGTCAGGCAACTTGGATGCTTTTTGTTTCTGTTTTTGCACGTTAACTGTGGCGTGGGTTATTTGACCATGAATATGCTCTCGTTTCTCAACATCAGGGGTGGACGCGGGTCGAAATTTTCGACCCGCGACCCAACCCAACCCACGGCTCTAGACTCGTGGGTAACCCGCGACCCAACCCGCGCCGTAAAACCCGACCCGCGACCCACTTTGACCCACGGCTCTATAACCATAACGTACATTATACACAAGCGTGTAGCCAGCATTTTGAAATGGGGGGTCGCACCTTGTTTACTGTTTTGTTCACTTGCTTAAACTCACCAGTGCGGGGTCTGAGGGCGTCAGCACTTATTGGCAAATTAGCTTACATAACTAAATGAAAATTAAACATAAACTAAACTAAAAACATTTAAATAATCTGGGTGCGGCAGCCCCTAGAAAAAAATTTAAGTATTTTCAATATTTGGACAAATTTGGTCAACTGGAAAAAAAATTGTCCACTTTTTTGCTCACTTGTTTAAACTCACTATTGCGGGGTCTGAGCGCCTCAGCCCCCAGAATCCAATTATTTTTACACTTATTGGCGAAGGCGCTTACATAACAAAATGTAACTTTGGTCATTTAAATTAATTAAACTAACTGTTGCGAGGGCCTAGCGGCGGCAGCCGTCAGAAAAATGAAGGTTTTTTAAATTTTCAGACAAATTTGGTCAACTGGAGACGTAATAAAAAAATTTTCCGACAGGTAAAATAAAAACAAAAGGTGGGAACTTCATATCAGACATTATATTACACAAGTAAATACAGCATAATGTACTCTAGACAAGCATATATAGACTTTCATGAAAGTTAATAAGAAGGAATAGTAATCCACAGAGTTTGCGGGGGTCTGGGGGCGGCAGCCCCCAGAAAAAAATTTTTTAGAATTTTTTAAAATTTTAGATCAAATTTTGTCAATTGGAGACGTATCCGAAATTTTTTTGGCCGGGCTATAAAAACCAAAGGGGACCCTTGTCGACAATTTCTTCAGGTTCCAGTTTCCGCGGGTCAGAAAAATTTTTTTCGACCCGCGCAGCCTGAAGTGGGTACCCGCGGGTCGACCCACGGCTAAAATTTTCCGACCCAACCCAACCCAACCCGCGTCCACCCCTGTCTCAACTCCACCTATTTTTTCACATTTTAAGGCTAACACAATAGACGGGACTCTTTTGATTGTCCTTTTAACGAAATTTGTTTTTTATTTGTTTTATTCGTCACGTGTTTCATTAGCAAAATCCATTAAATCTTCCATTAAAATTTGTAGAGCTGCGGCAGTTATTTAAAGCGTGAAAGTGAGTTTGGTGGTTATTTTGTTGAACTGGAACTTTGTATGAAACAGTCCTTTCTGAGTGGTAATACCTATCATATGTTCTGATCATGTACCAAATTGTTATGCCGTTTATTTTGCTTGCGGACAGACTTGGTGTGACATTTCATACAGTTGGACACAGGGCCTATTCCTTGACCGGACTAATAGGTTAATTATAATCGGACTAAACGGTTTAAAAATTATGCTGAATAAATGCCATTCCAAAACTTCCGGATTAAACGGACTTAACTTTTAGCGCGCTGCTTTTTAATCGGACTAAACGGACTTCAGCTATGAACGCTTATGTTAAACGTGCATGTTAATTCTGTTTAGTCCAGTGGTTAGTTTTGGAATGGGGTCAAGCCGCTGACTTATTTTAACTCGTTTAGTCCGTTTAGGCCGATTTGCCATTCCAAAACCTCGTACTAAAATAAGTCTAGTCCGTATAATCCGGTAAAGGAATTGGCCCTTAGAGTTGGCAGCGGGTCAAAGTGTTTCGACCCGACCCTAGATAAATTCCAACCCAACCTGGCTTCTCGTCAAGCTGCTATACAAACTCTCAACCACAAAATATTTTTTGTCAGTCTTTTGTTATCAGTTTTTTCGTGAAGTGTAGGTGATCGGCTCCGCGAATCTCCAGTCTAGTAGTCATTCTGCAACGAGTCCATTATCTTGAATGGAATGAATTAACTGGTATGGAAAAGGTTAAATAAAAATGGCGAATATACAAATTTAACGTCAAAATCGAGCATTTTTATGCCAAAAAGGTTTGACCCGAACTAACCCACTCAACCTGCGGGTCAGGACATCTCAACCCGAGCAGACCCAACCCAACCCGATTGCGAAGTCTAGTTAGACTTAAAGTTTATTATTTAATTACGCAGGAGTTTTTGCGCGGCCGCCTCAGCGGCCGTGCATACTAATTTCAGTCAATGCACTGAAACTGAAAACGCATGTAAATCATGCTCAGTTTCAGTGCATTGAACTGCACTGCTGATATCATATCAGCTTGCCTGCTGATGCATGCGTTGTGTGTGTGTGCGTGTGTGTGTGTGTGTGTGTGTGTGTGTGTGTGTGTGTGTGTGTGTGTGTGTGTGTTTGACTATGTGCGAGGACTGCAGTTAGATTTCACAACGTAGGTGAAATGCATGAATTGTGTTGCTAGAAATTAGGTATGTGCTGTGTCGTTTCGTTAATACAAATGGCGAAAAGCCATAGTTTTCGAGACAGGATAAAATGTTGAAACGGAAACCAACTTTTTACAATATTTACAACAAGAGTCAATATTTAACAAGAACTGTATTTTGAGGCATCTGCAAAACGTATCAATTCACATAAATATTACAGTAGTAGCATGTATGTTATTTAAAATTTTAACGAGTGCCACCAAGCCCCAATTATTACTGTATGAAGTTGTGTGAGTGACAAGGGGTTACGTTTAGTACCAAGAACATGCCAGTCAATCTGATCCGAGTTGACACGCGTAGGTTGTAATGCAATGCTCGGTAACGGCCACATATGTAGTGACTCAAGCTTTCACTACATTTGAAAGTATGATCTCAGGTAGGTACCACATTTCCGCAAAAAAGCCTTTGTCTTGAATAGAACTGTCTCATTTAAAGCCCCCGCTTAAGCGGTCGTGAAATACTGAAACCCCTAAAAATGATCTAAAATGAAAACTAATGACCTGTTGGGCTGTGACCTAACAGGCAAAATGGATCAGGAAATAGTAATCCATGTACTACTGTATCTAATAATCCATGTTCCATGATCTACTCCATGTAATAATCTAGTAATTATATGTACAGACACCTATGTACGGCGAACGTTATCACGCAAGAGAAAGTTCGTGTTCGACATAATTGAAGTAGTTTTGACTTTGAGTTCTCGAGCCATTTCACCAAATGTGATCAAGCTCGATAAAAGCGTTGTACTACATATTCATCCGAAATTAGAACCACTGCAAAAATAAAATTATTAGCTTGCCGCGCTTAATTTTACCGATACGGTAAAATAATACTTGCTTTGGTCATGTGGAAAAATCTACGCTCGTCAACAAAAGTGCTTGTTTCTTTACATATATACTAAAAGGTAGATGACATCAGTGGAGTTGCCACGAAAGTATTACTAAAAACTTCTTGTTTTTTTAATAGTATTAATTGTAAAGCTAAAACAACACAGTATATATATATATATATATATATATTTTATTATATATTAATATATTGTAAAGCTAAAACAACACAGTATATATATCATGAATGATGTGTCTCACTTCGTATTAAAGAAGAGAACGTTCAGTTTGTCTATTTGATGAGCTAAACCTTACGGACTAGTCTGAACCTTACGGACAAGCGGCCATTGAACTTCTCTTGTGTTGTGTCAATATTAATTGTCCTTTGCATTTTACTAATATATTGCATTTTCAAAGCGGTGGTGGTGGTTTGTTATTTTGCTGCAAAAACTCTGTCTATCCCATCCCTGCTGTTTTTTGGGTTTATACAATTATTTTCGTGGGTTTGCTAATAATTTCATTAATAATATCTTTACCTTAACTGTTAGTTTTGACTTAGTGTTACATATATATTATGTATATACATTTGATAACAGTTTAATGTTGTTTATAGTATATATACAAATGTTCATGGTATTTGCACGGTTCTAGACATATATGCAGACATAATATGCTTTGTTAAATTTGAAAAAAGTATTTTTTATGCTGTTTTTAGTGTAGATCAAAGACAGTCTTAAATAGCAGATTTATGGGATTTTTTATGTTTACGGTTTGTAAAAAATTGCTTTGTTTTTT
The DNA here is from genome assembly GCA_030248245.1 of Trissonchulus sp. WLG1_4. Taxonomy (NCBI): domain Eukaryota; kingdom Metazoa; phylum Nematoda; class Enoplea; order Enoplida; family Ironidae; genus Trissonchulus; species Trissonchulus sp. WLG1_4. The sequence goes on from JASANF010010001.1 coordinate 17,592, forward strand.
ACGTATTTATGTACGTTTGTTTGACTACGATGGAGACTTGGGTCCTGAGGAAGTCGTAGTTAGATCCCCAACTTTGTGCGTGATATTTTTCTATCAGTCTTATCCTATCAAAGCCTGTATACATGACAGTTGATTGATGTGTGAGATTGTGTATTTATTTTTTAGTCGAGTATTATAAGTTTTGGATTTAACTGGAATCGTCGTTACGTATCCGCCATATATGTAACGAAGTAAAATTTTTGGGGAGCCTTCCCTCTGATGGACTGAAAATACCCTAAATTTAGCGAGTTAAAAAAATCCCACTTTTGTCAAAACTTTCGGGACGAACCACGTACCTTCGATTTGTTTTTTTTTGGGGGGGGGGGAGGGTGGTCTTCGTAGACTGCACGTCGACAAGTGACAAATGCATTGAATATAGCTGCATGATTTTCAGAGGGAGTTTTAGTTTTTATGGACAATTAGTTTATTTTGATGCGAGCAAGACCGAGATCTCCATCAAGTCTAGCGCTCAATAATCGATCTCTCTCTCTCTAGTCGTTTCTCTATCTTCTTTTCGTGCTGTCTTTTGTAGCCTTAGTCAGCCTTTAGTCAGTCAGTAGCCAGCCAATCACCGTCGTGCTGAGTGTGCGTGTGTTTTAGATATTGCATGAGCAGCACTGCTAGCCAACCGCCGCCCCCTGGCTCCGCCTCCGCTACTCAGCCAGTAGCCAATCAGCAGCCACTATTTGCGGCCACCACAGCAGCGCCAGCCAATACCAATAATAGCTCCGCCTCCACTACTGTCGTATCTCACGTGACAGCTACAACCAATCGGCCGTCGCCTATGCTTTTTTGACTTAGCCCCGCCTCGCCTCCCATCCCTTTGACCCCTTGGTGACCTATTGACCTAATAGCGGAAACTGGGGTCATTACAGCTTGGCAGCTTCATAAACTCATAGATGAGGTAGCATTAAAGTCGAAACTCGAAACTCAACTCGGATAAATTTTTACTTAAAATTTATGTATACTTTTTTAAGCCAACCCCACCAACTAATTCAACTAAATCTGCCGCTCAGCCAAAAATATTAAGAGCAGTTTGTTACTTACAGCGGCATGTCTATATTCAGCTCATACATGTAACAGCACTAAAATTTTGGGTAACCCTCCCCCTCTCCCTTGGAGGGACCCCCCCTCCCTGCGTCAACTCATTTTTGACCCCCCTCTCAAAAATTACACTTTTTTAACCTTTTTGACCAAAAAATACCGATTTTGACAATTTTTGGCGAAAATTTCGGTAAAAATTTGCTTGAATTTCACCAAAAAATGTCGATTTTTTTCAAATTTTGGTCAAATTTTACTGCCGCCGGAACCCTCCCCCCTCTTTCCCCCCTGGCGAGACCCCCCTCCCTCCCCCGGGACCGATTTGTTTTGTGGGGGGTCGTCTCTCCCCATCCCCCCTAACTACATGTATGATTCAGCTGACAAATTTATTTATAAAAAAGTTACGCCATAAGCTGCGTTGTATATATGTGCGTATGGATGATGTTGTTGCAAGCTTGTTGGCGTGATTTTTTGCATGATTTTGTCGTCTGAACGACATGCGGCTGTAAGCAAACATGAACGAGGTCGAAATTGTTTTTTTTTTGGGGGGGGGGCTGTCCGGCTAAATTTCGTGTACTCTCCCTCCGTGATCGACCTGAAATACCCTAAGGTTTGCAAAAAATTGAAAAATTCCCCCAAAAGGTCCATTTTCACTGAATTATGCCCCAATTTTCACACCCCTCCCACCGGGCCCTCGATTTGGAGGGGTCCCCACACCCCCCGTCAAATATGTCTGGCTGTAAGAATCGACTGTTCTTTTTATCTAAATTTTTGGATAAAAAATGGAGATAGATTTTTAGACTAATTTGCGTAAAGAGTTTACTTTGGCTTAGCTGCAGCTGTCCGAGATTCCCAATGAGCAAAATGCTAATATGCCTTTTTATTTGCCCCTCTGCCGCTTGTCCCTTTGCCTAACGTTTTGACTGGAGCTACAGTATCAACAGAAACAGTGGGCAAAGCTTATGCTTTATTGCTGTGCGGCCCTGAGAAACAATACTCTTGTTACTGTCCTTTTATGCATAACCAATACCTTATTGTGATTCAATTCTGGTCGCTAGAAAAATCGGAAAAGTTTTTTTTGGAAACAAGTTTCATCTGACTCTTGAAACTTGGATTAAAATGTCAACAATTTATCCTTAACCTCCATTTATGTCTATTTCGCGTCTTATAAAGTTTTCATGTAGACACCTTATAGTTGGATAATTAAATTACACCGTCAGTTTTAAAATTCCTTCTCAATTAATTTGATTTAACCCTCTTATTTGTATTCAGCGGTATTGGTTAATTTGCATAGAATCTGTCATAAATGTGACTCAAACTAGGTGATCTTGTGTTGTTGCCTTCTTTCTTGTTGATTTTTATGGCTAATAATGCGCTTTCTGTTTTCCCTATTTTTTGTTTCTGTTCATTGTTCTCTGGCCAAATCTTGTTTTTTTTCTTCTTGAATTATATGAATTTGTGTTTGCTTGTTGGATGCATTGTTATATATATTCGCATAGGTATATATATAGGCTATGATATTAATGTTTAATTGTTGTTCTCGGTGGCTCGATTTTCATTGGATAACTAATGAATAGTTAAAAATTTCAAGTGAATTGTATGAATTTTTAATTTAATATGAAGTCTGCAGTGTGTTTCTTTTCAGTGAAAACCGAGCTTGGTCGTATAAATCTGAACGGAAGAGAATTTCAAACTTGTCTGTAAGGAATTGTCACCAAGAGCAGTTAACGTTTTTTTATCACCTAACTGTCTCTCTGAAAGCGCAGGCAGAATGTGCTCGTCGAAAATGTTCAAGCACTTTGTGAACTTGAAAAAGGGTTGAATAGCCAATTAGCGTTCAGCCTCTTCATTACGCAGTTGCCGTAGCAATGGTGTAAATGCTTATTAGAGGTGTACTGAATCGGTTAGCCAATCAGAAATGACAACCGTCGTTAATTGGTGGCTGTGCCTTAGGGGATTGACCATTTTTGACAGTGGCATTTTCCTGCGCTGTTAGAGCAGGCTGCAGAGTGTCGTACGCTTCTTCAAGACTAGTGAGATATATTCTGTGTTCAAATCTTCTGATCTACTTTTGAAAAAATATACATATATACTTTTCAGGGTAATTACTGCCCTACAAGTGTATATACATCTCTGTATAATTTGGCATAAAAGTTTTAGTGATAATAGAAAGTGTAGAATACCTACAGCAGTCGAAATAACGTATAAATTAAAGTAGAGCACGTTAGGGACAAACGGACAACCTTACGGACAAGCTAGAACTCTGACTGATTGCGTGTTGACCTGTGCCAATTTCTGGGGCACTTTGTGCTTGTATGCACCGCGGCGTATTATGCAGCAGCGTTAGTGCAATTTTTCACAAATGCCTTCTTGTCCATAATAGTGTGTAATTATTGTATGTCATGTTTTATTGTAGATTTGTTTTTCTTGTCCCTTGAGCTTGCGCCTTGTCCTTTTGTGGTAGGATTTTGGGTTTTTAAATCAGCCATATATAAAGGAAAAATATTAATGGGTTCACTCAAAATTACTGACTGTTGTCACTCAAACCGTGGTAGACTGGCCCAGACAATGTACAAAGGCGTGCCGACCATAAACGGCTCCAATTAGACTTGCATATTAACAATGACTTACCAGGCCTATGGCCACAGATACACACGGAGGGAAAGTCCCCCAGATTTGAGATGTCGAGACTTGCTCCCCCTCTCAAATTTGACCTAAAAACTTAGATGAATGAAATATTTAAGCAGATGCAATTTATTGCGTTTTTTACGTTCAAGCTCCCCCCCCCCGCAGGTTTCAAGGCGATCTTAAAATTTAGAAAAACCAGGGACAAGCCCACCCCCAGACTGAGACCCCGTCTACATGTATTGTGCCTACGGCCCTAGCACATACTCACGTAACAAAACTATTATATGATATTCAAAACAACACACTTACTTGTTTTAAATGCACACTGAGGTTGCTTTTATTTTTTTTATTTTTCCATTGAATGATATTGCAAATATTTTTAATTCAGGTAAGAGGGAACATGATGACTTTCTAGGCATATTGAATTAACTTATTTTTTACTAATGATAAAAACTAAGTGGACGCCGGCAAGGACTACCTAATGTGTGCAATAATTTGCAATCTGAATCTGCAGTATTTACACAAGTACTCAAGCCAGCAGGCGGTCACATTTAGTCGGCCAATTATGTGCCTGGAGTTTTGAGTGCTAACAGTCAGTAATTTTGAGTGACACCATTAAATAACATGCATATATAAATTAGAGATTAAGTTGCAGTTTTGCAGGTGCTGCTTAGAATCACTCTGGTGGTAAGCTTAAGCCCGGTTCGTACTTGTTCTTATTATCGTTTTGTCCCTAAATAACAAGACAACTATGTGGCTAATAAGTCATTTCAAGGCACGAACAAAATACAGGGCACTTCTAGTGGACTTTGTTTCTTAATGACAAGTATGAACCAACTTTAAACACTGAATATTGGTCTATCAAAAACACGAGTGGTCGCATGAATTTATTTTTTCACTGCACATATTGGTCGTCACTGTCCAATTCATGTTAGAGAATTGATAAATGCCCTGGCGTTGTCATGTTAGTACGCATTGTGGTACAAGAGCCTAACGTCGAATTTTTTTAAGTTTTTTCCTTTGCTAGTATTTGTTTTATCAACATAAGCCTTTGGAAGTTTGAATCGTTCATGGTAGTATTGTTTGAACTCACCGTACAGAGGTAAAGTATTTAAATAGGTTAGATAATGCATTAAATTTGTTTTTGTACGTTGGGGATATCGGAATATCAACACGAACCCGGACCTGTGAAGTTTTATGACATGGTTCGAGTCCTGTGGTCAAGTTATTAGTAGCTATTTGTTGGCGACCCCCCACCCAAGCTAAGCCCTTTTCTGTAACAACATTTAACTCGATTTGCAAGTTTTAGTTTGCAATTATTTATACTTAAATTTGCTTAAAGCTATATTAGATTAGATTTTAATATTTAAATTTAGTGGCTCTATCGATTCGACGGCTTCAGGCAGCGGAGATCCGTCTGGTGGATTTCGCGGCGTCTTCAGCGCTAAGTTGGGAAAGTTGAAGGAAAAGTTTAAGGGAAAAACTCCGGGTCCGATTCATGAATAAACTGAAATTCAGGAATTTCCTACGCTTCTTCATTCCCTGATGAAAGAAGAATTTAGCCGATTCATACTTATATAGACTAGAAATCGTACTCTCAGATTGGAGATTGGACATAGTTTTTTAGCAGCAGCAGATCAGTAATTTTGCATTTTGCTTAGGGATATGCGGTCTTCAAAAAAACGGCTGTTAGGTCTAAACCTCGAATAGGTTTAATTTTGGCATGTCTTTGAGTTATGTAAATGCTATCTAGGTTGTTTCATGCAATGAGGAAAACGCGTGGGTTGCTAAATTACAATTGGAAGTCACTGTATTAATGTCCCCATGGTGTGAAACGAACCCCAGATAGTTCGTCTATAGAAGTATGAATCGATTTAGTTAAGTTCTGAATACAATTAAAACGAATTTAAGTTATTATTTCAAATTTATGCTTATTTTTGTCATGGGAGTTTGCAGCGGAGGAAAAAATCAGTTTTTTATTCGTGAATGACTTCTGTAACCTAGTCAAATTCGAATATAGCTTTCGTCTTAAGTTGGTGATGACTTTTAGTGTTTATATTAGTGCTTATTATTGAATTATGTTAACTGTTTGGCGAAATTGGCTCTCACTGTTACCCTAAAAATTTGCTTAAAGTTGTTACTTTTCTGTGTTTAGTTTATCTCGCGAAAATTTGTACCTACTTGATAGTCCAATCGAATTTCGACCATATGTGAGTTGATTGGCTTATTCGTGCTATTTTACAGTGAAAACTAATTCAGTTTCTTATTGCTTATTTCGTTAAAATTATTTGTTTTTTCAGTCAGGGCTTAATCGTAATGTGAAATTGTCAGTTAACCGATTTTCTGAAGTTGTGTTCTCAGTATTGTGTAATGTTTCGAGTGTATTCCATCCTTTTCATCAATGAGGGTGAAATTACCGCTTGAATGCAGATTAAACCTATAGATTTTTATGCGCTTTGAAGCAAGTAATATTATTTTTTAATTTTTTAAAATTTTTTTGATGAAAAGTATGCGTCATATCAGAACGAGTCTATGTCTTCCAAAGTTCACTATATTTATTGTTGTTGGGTTTTGCTCGTAAACTTTCAAAAGAGTATATACTATTTTAATTTATTTTTGGAATTCTTGGTAATTTTTTAGGTGAAACACTAAACCAAGATACTTACCTAAACAAATGATTAGGCATAAAATGGGCATAAAAACAGGTAGATTTTTGTGTTTTGAGCTTTTATCATATACCTCTGTTTAAAGTCTCTCTCTGTGTTTTATATTTTTATTTGTGTGCAATTTTATTTTGATTAAAAGTTCACTTTAAAAAACTAAAGCTAATCAATACAAACCATTTAAGGATATTGAAGTGCTTAATGCAGTAATTTGCGCTGCTGTCTATTTTTGTTAAAAATTTCCTCAAGCTTAACCCGCCAGTGATTTTTTGTTTTGTTTTGCTCTTTTTGTTGTTATCATGATGTGTTGTAATAATTCAGATTAAATAATATTAATTGTAGCTTATTAGCTAACTAATAAGCTATAATTAATTACTATCTTATTAATTATTATTCTTATTATCTATTAATGTAGTAGGCATTTTTGCGGTTAATTCTGATTGGTTGTTTATGCTGAATTGGTGCCTTTTTCTTTGCGTGTTTTAGCGTTTGATGTGGAACTTTGTGTATTCAACTATTATTTTGACAGCTTCTAGCCCAATGTTTTGATTCATATAAACATTATAGCAGATTTTTTTTTATTTTTTATTTTGTTTGTTATTACATTCAAGTTTTTTTCTGATGCTGTCATTATAATTTTGAATTAAATATCTATGAATCAAAGCTGGGTTCTTTGTTTGCAACTGGGATAACAACTTGATCAAAAAAGTTTTACTTGCTCTGTTTAAACGGGTCGTGTTTAAATTCTAACAGTTAACGTTTGTTCACGAATACGTTACATAATTGGAGAAGTCTTTGAAAATCTAATTTTATAGCAATATTGTCTTTAATTGAGACTTTAATGCTTGGAAATGTCATTCTCAGTCGCGTAGTTGTTTTTCAGGAAGTCTTAGGGGAGTATTTTGCACATTTGTCAGAAATTTTGGTTGAAAGTTGTTGACGGTGTGTTTGATTTTATTATTACAAAGTTTGATAACAGTATCCCATATAATGAACGGTAATTGACAGAAAATAAAAAGTTATTCATAATTTTGTTTATGTATTTATGTAGTAATTTTTAGGGCTGATCATGTCTTCTAGTCTAGGCGAAGTCGATTTAGGGTCGATTCATACTCACAACCATACCGACGAACATACGGCTGTAAGTATGAAGCGACCCTAACATTTACTTTAGTATGACAAACGGACACGTGTGTTTCGTTTCTTTTATACGATTCATACGTTTTAGTGGATACGGCTAAACACTGCGATTTATAATTTTGAACCGAATGTCCGTTTGTGCTACTGAAAAGTGCTTTCTAGTTGGGTCAAACCAACTGCACATATGGCTGAAGGGCAAAAGGATTTTTACTTTTGAAATCTAGCCAATCAGAATGCTTTAACAGAGGCTCCGCCTATTGAGCTTCATTTGCTTTATTGAGCAGATTTGGTTTTTGACATACAAGCGCGCCTAAGCCAGCCAATTGAATGCGATCTTCTTTAAGTAAAAAGTAAGCCTGTGTGAACACTTTTGCAGAAGTAAAAAGTATAAAGTAACAAGCCCAATCTGCGGCAAAATCTTCAGTAAGTATAAAGCATACACTTTCAAGTACATTGGCCAGAGGCCATCGTAAACCTGTTGGGTCAGTTACCTGATTCAGTTTAATGAAACGTATAATTTTGCAGCCACTAAAACTGCAAACAAAAGGTTTTAAATAGTGAAGTTTAGTCACTCTGCAGCCATTTTTATAGAAAACTTTTCATTTTAAATTTGGTCTGTTTTAGCGTCACTTTTGAAGCAGGCAACACTGTCAACACTGACAAACAATCGAATAGAAGTAAAAGTTTTACTTGTTGTAAAAGCATGAATTTTCAGGAATCTGAGTGGTTGAGTGGTTAGTATGTTAGATTTGTAACCATGACGCCACTGCGTCGATTCCTACTGCATTATTTTTTTGACTTTTGCATTTTCACCAACTTGAACATCTACATACTGTAAGAAGACAAGTGAAAATACAAGGCATTCGGTAGTGACAGATGCAAAATTTGGGTAGAAGACGTGTAAAACACACCCCGGACATAAACACTTTAACGCTAGCAGTGTGTTAAGAAACCAAAATCAAAATTAAAGACCTGTTGGGCTGTGGCCCAACAGGAAAAACAAGTAAGTCTGTGTGAACCGGGCTTTACGGCGGTAAACTTATGACTTGTCATACCAGTTGCAATTGGCTTGATGTTTTCATGAAGTAAACTAAGATGAATCGGCCCCAAAATAAATTCAACGTTGGGGCAAAAGTGCGTTTTATTGTATGAAAACATTAACAAGGAACGGTAGCAGTAACAATGTAACAAAGGTGCTGGCTGTTAACAAAGTGTTTCCTTCCGTGCGCAAGTTCAACATAATACATATGGTACAACAATTTTGTCAGAATGTCATTTCTTTTCTTCTTTAATAAAACCAAAACTGAACAAAAATAGATTTGCTGGCTTCAGGTCACAATTTAGGTAACAAACTCGGTAAAAACGAGTACTGATTTACTGATCTAATTTTCTGCTTAACTGGAAATGAACTTGTATATTATGAAAGAAAGAACTTAAATATAAATATTTTTTTATGTGTACGAAAAAACTCTTATTCAAAGAAATGACCTTCTCAAACAAGATTATATTATTATATATCAGATACAGTAAAGATATATCGTCAGTAATTTTTAGTAACCAGGAGCCAAACGAGCAGGTGGACAGTGGTCGCAGGAGCCAGGAGACCCGCTGAGTCCGGGAGGTCCCAGGGGTCCGGGTCGACCTGGTTGACCATCGATTCCGGGCCGTCCGTTGTCCCCCGGAGGTCCCTGGTTTCCGGGAGGTCCAGGGGTTCCGTTATTTCCGCGACTTCCCGGAGGTCCTGGAAATCCGGGACGTCCTGGGGGTCCGGTCGGGCCGGGCTGTCCCTCCTCTGGGACGGACATGCCTGGTATCCCGCGAGGACCCGGGGATCCCGGATTCCCAGGCGGACCTCTGGGTCCGGGGGTTCCGGGAAGTCCCTGTTCTCCGGGCCTTCCCGGGTTTCCGGGATTTCCTTCTCCACCAGGCTGTCCCGGCGGCCCGTTGTTCCCAGGGGGACCCTCTGGACCTGTGGGAGCTTCACAGGGACACTGAGGCGGATATATATTATACGGTCCCTGGTCCGGTGCATCGGGACCGTTCCTTCCCGGGTCCCCGGGCATTCCGTCCATTCCGTCACGACCGTCCCGCCCTGGAGCTCCCGGGCCACCGGCTTCGCCGCGGTGACAAGTGCAACCTAAATGGATCACATTAATTAATGAACATTACAAACGAATTCAATAAGGAAGCTGTGGATATTTTCTGCAACTAATTTGTAATAAATTCGATGTATCAAATAGAAAACAAGCATGGATTTGGTAGCTATTTTTAAAATTAAGCATGTTATTGCGTGTGGAAAGCTGGCGGGCGATCCTAAATCTTCCACGCTTCAGGACGAACTGAAAACTGGACGTTGATGCTGAAATCTATTCTGTATGTTGTTCGGTTCTTTAAGTGCGATTTTCAAATAAAAAATGCCTGCATACGCGATAGGCTTATGACCGAACGTATAGCCTATCTAGACCTACATCTGCATTAATCTGCTTTTCAACTTTTCTATTTCGAACACGTTTTCTTAACAGTTTTGTTAGAGTTGTCAGTATATATGTATATTGTATTTCAATCGAACGCACGTTTTCGATCGACACTTGAATACAACTAATAAACTAAATAAACGTTTACATAAAAAATCCGAAAATCTTACAATTTGGCAAGTTTATCTGTCTTCTGGGCCGATAAAGTCTCGGCAAGTCGGCCTCAGAGTCCAGATTAAGCTGATTCAAAGCATCGAAAGCCATGTCCAGTGTTTTGCCCGATCCTTCTGCGCCGCGAAACAATTCCGATGATGCCATGGCTTTCCAGAGATCTCTGGTTCGAATCTGGAAGAAGTTTAGTTCGTGTTTGTCTGTTTGGTTTTGTGAAAACTTGATACAATATCTGCTTTTTTTGTCGCATACGATCTTGACCTGATCCCATCCTTGTTCATGCGAACATCTGCTGGTGTGCTCTTTCATTTGGAATCGCGTAGGGAGAAAACAATAAGGATGAGAATGAACCAGGCTTTAGGCGGTAATTTAAGTTAAAGTAAGCCGAACCTCATTGACTTTTATTATACATCCAACTTATGTATTTAAGACAAATTTAGTTTAAAGTGATGGTGTTGGTTGAAAAAGTTTGACCTGTTAACTCTGCTAGTTCAAGTTAAAGTGAAAGTTTAACTGTTTTGCCCTAAAGATTGTCCAAAAATTGCTGAACCCTTGCGTCAACAGTCCGCGTTTTCTGACTACTGGCTCTCTTGATACTTGCGATTTGTTGTTTTCGTAATGAAATCGCGTGTTTCTATTTGTCTTAGGGTTCAGCAATTTTTGGTCAGACTTTTGTAAGAAACTGAGACGACTCTTTGCTTCTTTCTACTCACTTTACAATGCTGAGCCTCAGCCTGAGCCTCAGCATTCACAACCTGCATGACGTGAAAGGCCAGCGGCCAGGTCAGCATGCAGACTGCGATGGCCACAGTACTCGCGGTGATAGACAGAAAGGCAGTTTGGCGGTATGAGCCGGTTTTTTCCGGTTCGGGCACCAAGTGTTCCTTCATTCTGACTGGCTGGATGCTGGCTGGCACACGAATCAACTCAATATGAACTCTGAAATTAATGACTAAAGTTTGGAGTAACAGTTAAGGTGATTAGGTCACTAACGAGTATTGATTACGTATTGAACATGATCTGTTGGTTTTGGAATGCACTTAGGAGTTAGGACATGAAAATCAGTTGAGAGAGAGCAATCAGAGGTTGAAAATGAGGAGTAATGACCTAGCGAAACAGAATGCGAGTAGAAATTACCCAGAAAGAGTTTTCGGTATGAATGAGTGAAGGCTGTCTTCGAGTTTTGCTAAACGCAGGATCAGCTGTTTACCTAACTCAGGATTTTGTCATAAATTTTGGATAATAGATCAACTAGATTAACTTCAGGAACTCAACATAAGGTTGACAAAAGTTTATAAATTTTTCAGAGCGATCAAACTAATCCTTGCTTTACTTTGACTTGCTTTTTAATCGCATTTACTTGCTAACTTTAAATTAATTTTATGTTAAGTCATGAAGTTATATACTGTAATTAATCTAATCCAGTTAATATCACTTTATGAAAACGCCCAAAGACAATCATGTAAATCTTGTCCAAAAGTTTTTGGTAGGTATTTACCTGGCTTTTAATGCTTTAACATTAACTTGATTTTTGCAGGTACCTTATACCTAGATTGATACGGAATAACGTGGCAAGCATAGGAACAGACGCAAAAAATATACCTAGCTGATAAAATCAGACAGATATTAATTTTAAAAAATGTTGTCTTAAACAGCTTTGCTTATACCAAACTCATCAGCTTAGGTCGAGAAAAAAAACCGAACAGAACATAACTGCAAAAAAAATAACATAAAATATTTAGTAAGTTTATGCAGTAAAGAGCTAGAATGAAATATATTCGTAGTGACTGTCAATAAGACACGACTCGTAATAATAACTCCCTAAATGAACAAATTGTAAACTTTTTATAAAACTTTTTGAACAAAGCTTTGCTTCGAACTGTCTCCATTGAAGAAAAGAACTATCAAAATCAAACTTTGTTTGAAAACTTTGAAAAAAGAAACTTCAAACTCACGATTTGAAATATTGCTGGAGAAATTGTGCAACAATCACCGCAAAATTCACATTAATGATAATCTTTTTTCATTACTACTTGACCTTATTTTTCATAAATTTACTGACATTTTGACCCCCTCTAAATTCAAGCGGACCTTAAAATTTACTCTAGACAAGTTTTAATACTCGTAAACGAGTCTTGGAACTTGTACTGAAAAATAACAGAGTTCTAAGTACCATAATGGCCTATTGTATCGAATTCATGAAGCGAAACTGTAAAAACTTATTCGACCTACTTTTTTTCATTATTACAGGAACTTTGTTGAAACGGAAGAATTTATTATTCGTAAAAAATTGACTCATATGAGTCTATCAGAAACTCCTACTTTCACAGGAACAAAAAATTCAATGACGTTATTATTGTAAAACGACAGTTAAACATTAAAAAATGGCAATGCCAAGGACGATTTATTGCTGCTTTGGGTCGTTTCGGTTAAATCGAACGTTCGGCTGATACTTTACAGCCGCGTAAAAAGGCGAAGCTACAAAAAATCACATTTCATTCGGAGCAAACGGAGCCGTAAAGACCATAATTTAGTAAACCAATATTGTCAATTTGCCTTAATACAGTTTGCTAACTCTGCTTTCTATCATACACAAAAGGTTTTTGCTAGCGTCGAAAGTGCAATGGGAAAATTCTGACACTGTTCTTTAGCTTAGCTAACTGTCCAGACAAAACGCAATGCCCGGTCAAAACAGCGCTTTAAAATCTAAATTTGAAGCTAGGGATGGTTGCAAAATCACTTTTTCGAGTTTAGAGTTATTTGATTGGTTTAGTCAGTTGCCGGTTAATTATTCACGGTTTGTAAGGCATAGTGTGCGAACACTTTGCCTATAGTGTTGAGTGTACACAGATAGGTACACGCGTGTACACGATCCTTCTTTGTAATCATGGCCAGCAGTACCACAGAAGATTTGTTAAATTGGTTGCTAAACTAATTAGCTCCATGTTTGAGCAATTAACTCTAAAGCTATTGTATGCAAACAAATGGGAAGCATTTGTATTTGTGTGCAACAAAACGGGCAGCCGGGCAAGCGTTGAGTGTACGTTGAGTCATTAACTTTTTTATCTCTCATCACTTAATACTCATGAACGCTATCAGATATTTTGATTTATTGATTTAGGATATTCGGTACGGAACCAGCAGCTATCTATATCTAGTTTCAACTTCAAGTTGTTGTTTCAGATGGTATAATGCCATGATATATTTACCAAAAAAATTTCTAATAAAATGCGAAGTTGATCCCCAACTTTTTGTTTTTTTCCTATTGAAAATTTCGCAACACAGTTGTTATCTTGAAGTCTTGAAGTCTGTTATGTTGAACAGTCCTGCTGTTTAGAGTAGGTGATGATTGGCTAATTTGATCATTCATTAGGTACTAAAGCAAATAAGCGAAAATGCCTTCTCAAGAATGCTAGTGCCGTAAAAGCAGTCAATTTTGAATGTCTGTGAAACTGCTTAAGGTGGTAGTGTCGCCAAAGCAGTTTTGCTCATAGGTTGCAAAAAAAGAGTTTTTTGCTTTGAAATTGTACGTTCACTGAGCAACTAGTGAAATGCCATATGGTGTCAAATAAATACTGCCAGACACTAGACTACCAATATCTACCAATATTTTTAACCAATCACCATTTGTGAGCCAGACATCACACAATAGAGACATAAAAGTTCAAAAAATCAACTGACATCACAGAATAGAGACATAAAAGTTCAAAAAATCAAGCCAGATATCAGATTGGCCAGCTTGTGAAATTCATGTAATGTTGTGACGTATATTTTTTTGCCACAAATAAGAAAAATTAAGAATGAAGGTTCGTTTTTCTTTTGATTTTAAAATAAGTGTCTAAATTTTTCACAATTCATCATTATCGCTGTGAGTACTTCACAGTTTACGCACAGTTTCACAGTTCAAACAGGTGTTACTCCGCAACCACTCAAGCAATTTGCACTAAATTTTGTGTGCATAAACTACAACATATGTCCTTTTAGTCTGTGTAAACGAACCAGACAACCAGATTGAAAAATGTGGTGAAATTATCGAATGTGAATAGGTTTTCAAAACGTCATTTTTCCGACTTTGCGACTTCACTGCTAACTGTATGCTGCATCAATTTTGCTGAAACTTGGCGACAATGTTTGCCTTGAAACATATTTTTAGAATATATAAAGAACAATGACCTATCTTTCATTGAAAAAGTTTTATAGAGCCGCAAAATCGACTGCTTTCGCGACACTACCCCCTTAAATGGAATGGCAAAAACTGTTTGTCTATACCTCTATTAATATGTATTCTTCTTATTTCCATGATCTACGTAAGACAATAATAATGTGTTTGCCATTGCCATGTTTCAAAAATATTCGTGCAGCACACAGATTGCAATATACTCACAAAGTTGGACAAAGACGTATTGAAATTTGATTAGTTGATTACTTAACTCTTTGTTAAATTACGTTTCAATTATGGATCTTTTTGCAATTTTTGTTTTTTATCACAAACCTAAGCCTAAACACTGCACACCTAAACCGATGTTGCATCATGAAACAGAACGACAGTTACATACAACTAAGTGTTATTTTATTTTTCTAAGCAGTGAACACAACAGGTACATACATATATGCTTCATTTATTTTTATTTTTGACATAGGTAATACACAGACAAATCAGAGTTTATGTATCAGTAATTCAGTAGGCAACCGTTAAGCTACGTAACGTACGTGCTTGTTGGTTTTGTTGATTGATACGTAAAATTGTAGTAAACAAGCTCTTCTGCTGAGTGAGCAGCTGTTAGATGTGAGTGTCAATATTCCAGAGGAAATATTATACGCGGCCACTTCTTATGGAAAAAAGATTTTAAATACCTATTTCTGCGCACATTCGCTGCTGAGTAGCTACAGTTTTTCAAATAACGACAAAAAAGTGAATGGTAGACCAATTTTGAAGTAGAAAAAATGTGTTTTAAACAAATAAGAAAACTTGTGTTTTTTAAAAAGAGAACCCTCACCGAGATTTGAACTCGGACCACAGGATTTGGAATCCTGAGTGCTAACCAATACACTATGAGACCTCTGGCAAGAAGATGTTAACCTTGACTATTAAACATTCTGTTAGCGTTCTTTGCAAATCACGACCTGTGTAGTGTGTAGGGATGTTTTCAGTTAACTGCTAACTGATTCATTTTCAGTTAAAGTTACGCAGTTACAGTTAACTGATAATAACTGATAACTGAACTGTTTTAATTTTCAAAAGCAGTTAAAAACTGATAACTTAACTGCACAATTCTCAAAAGCAGTTAACTTAACTGTAACTGAACTGCTTCTGTCGTGAAAAACTGATTGAAATCAGTTAACTGATATTATTTTCAGTTACATGCAATAACTGAAAATCATATTCAGTTATGCGTCGAAACTGCTTTTGATTTTCAGTTTTTACGCATAACTAGAAATCAAGTATTCAGTTCAGTTGTGGGAACATTCGAAAAATCATTACATCACCTACGTTCGTCCTTGTTTATTCAGGCACACAATAGATTTCTTTTCACTTATTGCGCCACAGCGCAACAGGTTTTCTAGAGTGGTTAGATAGAGTTTGCCAAATTTGCGCTTGGACACACCTGACATTTCAAAAATGTCAAATTTCCAATGTTAAAACACTGTAAGGGAGTATTTGTGTTTAGTGTTAAATAACACTCAAACCTGGAAAAGCAAGACCTCGATCTGCACTGCTCTTTTTCTTACAATCCAACCGGGCCCGTTTTTTAAGAGCAGCTTTAGGCTCGGATCGGCCGTTTAAAAAGGTTATATACCCGGCCTCTACTACTACTCATGCTATGGTTTGGCATTAGTAGTCGCTTTCAGTGTTACGTGACGTGCTTGCTTTATGCTATTTGGTTTATATATTCTTTTGCGAGCATACTTTTTGGAATCAAGAGGTTACGTCATTTGTAGTTACTATTTATCAGAAGTTTTTGGATTGAAATAATTTTTTTATCTCATGTTGACAAAAGGTAGTTTTTGGTTTTAATAGTTAAAGTAGAGTCACCAATTAAGTGGTAGTAGTTAAATAGTAATTAGTACTGAACTATGTATTAGTTATTATAAGAATTGCAAAACATAGGCTACGTTGAAATTTAGTCATGATAATAGCGGAACGGAAATAAACCAACCATTTTCTAGGAATAACTGAAAATATTTTCAGTTAAAGTTATCAGTTACAGTTAAGTTAACTTAACTGTAACTGAACTGATTAAATTTTTGCGAAATTAACTGATAACTGAACTGAACTAATTTTCAGCTAATCAGTTAACTGATTAACTGAACTGATTAAGATTTCGGTAACTGAAAACATCCCTAGTAGTGTGTACACAGATAACTAGTACTAGATTAGATATTACCAAGAGTATTACCTATGTACAAATTAGATAGTGATTATTCAATTCAATTGATTCAATTCAATTCAATTGATTCAATAAATCGGACAACATGAATGCAGTCCAATATTTTGTATTGCTGCTGATTTGCTTGGTGCTATTGTCTGCACAGTGTATTTTTACGCGGCCCCCTGAGGGTATCCATAGTATATATATAGTATATTCAGATTCTCCTTCTCCTATGTTATTTCGGGTAGGTCAATTTTCTAGTGTTAATTAACACTAAAAAGGCAGGTACCTCCCGTATTCTCTCTACATACCTAACTTGAAAGACAATTTTCACATTGAACAGCAAAACTGACAGCGCCGGAGTGGGATCGAACCACTAACATTTGGATTCGAAATCCATAGCTCAACCAACTGAGCCAACTGGTCGCTGATAACACAGCATCTATAAAACAACAAACATTTGTCATGGAGCTAATCATCAGAGCAACTGGATCAGCAAAACGGCTATATGTGATGTTATCTTGAACGTTTTATCAAATTCAGTTGTCACTATTCAAATCTTAGATTACGCAAGTGATGCTGCAGCTCTGTCGCACACAAAGAAGTTTTGTACATTAGTTAAGTTATGATTCTAGTCAACAGGCTCTCATAGTGCTACGGTTAGCACTCTGGACTCTTAATCCAGTTATCCGAGTTCGAATCTCGGTGAGACCTAACGTTTTTTAAAATGTAAGTTTTGAAATTTTTACTTGAAAACCTGTTTAAAATTCACCAATTTTTGGTGTTTGAGAGGTTTTCAGGCAAATGAACAGTAAATGTGACTGCATTGTGCATAAGTTTGGTTGATTTAAAAATTATTTTATCCACAGATAATGGCCGCGTTTAATATTTCCTCTGGAATATTGACACTCAGACCTCACAATTAACCACTTCTCACTCAGCAGAAGAGCTTGTTAAGTTTCAAAATCTTCGTCAGCTCGGTTGGCTCAAATGGTAGTGTGTTGCGCATCTACTGAGCGTCCGATTGCTGATCCGAAGGTAGGAGGATCGATTGTGTCTCGAAGCTGAATATTTTGCATTCTACAGCAGCTCTAGAGTTCCCCAAGTTGTTGTTTGCGGAATGCTCTGCAGAGCGGCCAGGTACCTCCCCTTCTAGTGTTAATTAACACTAGAAATTCGACCTAGCCACTTTAAGTAGGAATCTGAGATTCCGAATATAGTATATACGCGGCCCCTGAGGGGGCCGCGTAAAAATTATGACTATGGTATGCCTGCCTAAGAAGAAGTCTTGACTAATTTAACCAAGTCCTTTACCGAATTAAACGAGTTAAGTTTAATCTACTTGAACGGTTTAAGAACCAAACAACAAATTAGGTATCATTCCTAAACTGTTTAGCGGGCTTAAGTTTAGGTGTGTCTTTGTTGTCAGACTAAACGGACTTAACAATGCGCGCAAATGTTAAGGAATAAAACTTTACTGAAATGCCACCGGCAAAACAGTATTGCTGCTGCGACGAATCAGTTTAAAATGCTTGAACAGTAAATAGCGAAAATCTTCGTTTAGCAGGAAATAGAGAAATAGATTGACCGTAGAATTCAGCAGAAAGCAAAGAATTATGTATCGATTTGTAACCTCGCTTATTTCGATCAAGCCTACGTATCCAATGAAATTTAGTAATCTCGGACAAATGACCAAAAGTAGTGACGCGCACACAACCGCTGAAACGGAACGACTAACGCGTCGTTCCGCGTTACGTTTACTATCGGATATATTCAACGAAGCCAGAGCTTTTTTAGCAAAAAAATAAATGGCTATATTGCTGAAAACAGCAAAAAGAGAGCAAATTTGCGCAAATATGCTGAAAAACGCCGCATATGAGTAATGAGTTGCCGTACTAAAAGAACATTGTAGACGCTCTAATTTTTGCAGCGGATCCAAAATCACCAAAATATAAGCCGGAACGGCGCACGATATCAGAATGGCAGATCCGCAACTCATTAACACATTTTCCCATTTTGAATTCCAGTTAGTGTAATACCAAATCGGAGCGGCAATCGATAGAATACGGTCAATAGTGATTATTACCGTACCTATGGATGGCCAAAACGTTCCTAGGGCAAAAAAATGAAACCAGGGTGTGAGTAGACAGTATTTCCGACTAATCAATAGATCATATACGTTATTGTCGATGAAGTAATATCGGGTTAGGCCAGCTGTCATAAAAGCCGCACCGTAACAAGCATCGCCAACTGCTAGAAAGCCCAGTAGACGGTATTTTTTGGACATATAAACTATAAGAACAATGATACAGTTGGCTAGTACGGTCACGCTACCGACTGAGCCGTCAAGAATAGCCTGTTGTCGCCACGCGGAAATCAATTGATCACGATTATCCATCGAATTATTCATGATTAGATTTTACCGTAGACTTGGGCTTGGTTTGTAGTTCAGGCAAAGATTAATCTTCCTAGAACAGTGCAACTGAAATTTTCAACAGATACTCCTCACTTTGCGACCTTCTGCGAAATTGATTTTTGAGAAGCCGATATCAAATAAAATCACATCAATTGAAAATAGGTCGCATCAAAATAACCCTAGCGCAATAATAAAAAAGCCCAATAAAACAACACTGGCTAGTGGCTACCATGAGGCATGAACGAAACAAGTTAAGTCCGATCGAGGCTTCAGAAGTTTAGTGACAATCTTGTTTCAGAAATACATAAATATTTGCATGCATAACGAGCAAACAGCATCAATACTTATATATCTGTTTGCAAGAGCGTAGCCAGGGGGGGGGGTCGCAAGGGTCGCGATCCCCCCCCCCCTTTTGGTCGAACCTGAAGAAATTGTCAACAAGGGTCAATTGTTTGTGATAAGTAACATGGAGAATATACCTAAACAGAAAAGGAGAGGTGTAAGAAACTTTGACCCGCTGGGGACTACTTTTTTCTCGAAGTTACGTACAAATGAACGCTTGCTGCTTGTCATGGGTGATAAGTGAATTAGTGGTTAATATTTTATGACATATTATATATTCTTCAAGTGAATTTGAGTTGAATATCATGTAATTTTGATTAATATCAAGTTCGAGGGGACAGCGACAGCTACATTTATAATAGCAGCTCAATAATGCGTAACTCAATAACGCAACTGTGACAGATTGTTTTAGTTTACTGGAATAGCTGCTTGACTTTTTTGGTTAAGCTGAATTTTAGTGTTGGTTATCGTGCTACAAGCTAAAGTTTGACCAAAAAATGCTGTACCTGAAACATAAAGGAACACGCAATTTTACTAAAAAATGAAAGCATCAAGAGTATAGCGAGTATATACTATATAATCACAAAAATTACGCCATCTGTTTTGTCTCAGGGTCAGAGCAGTTTCTGGTCAAACTTTAGTTTTTATGCGCACTCACTTGTTTTTTTAGAATTTGTTATTGTTTTTGCCTCAACAATGATAATAATCGTTAAATAAAAAAACCACACCTTCTTAGGACAGTCTTTTCTCGAGCCGTTTTCAGAAATGGGTTACTGGACGATGGACCGGTTACTTTCGGATTAGGTCGGTCACTCGGTCGTTTGTTTTGACTTGTCGTATGAAATGAACCTGTGGTTTTGTGTAACCTTTCGTGTGGTGATGCTGATATAGTTGAATAAGATATGACTATATATGTGGGTGGGACTGTGCTTAGCTTTGAGATATAGACTAGTGAGTGTGCCCTGACGTAAAAATATAGGTCTAAGATCATAGCGAGGGGTCGCAACAATGTAAGGCTACTCAGTGAAGCACTTACTAATGGCCCAAGCAGGAACGGTAGGTTTCGGTTTTGGCAGAAGACAGTCTCCCTATTCCTTAGCCTAGACTAACCAGCGGCGGAGCTTCCAGGTAAAATGAGCGGGGTTTTCCGTACCGGCCGGACACCGTCGGGCACTACGGAGCTTACCTATAGGGCAGTGCACAGTATACGGCGCATACGGAACGCCGTAACTGGCTTGGTCGTTAGGCCCGAACCCAACAAGGACACGCACACCGTAAAATAATTTTTGCAGATTTAATGAAAATAACGCAAGTGGTGGTAACACGCCGTTTCGGAAGAATATCGCAGTAAAATAATACAGATTAATACGCGGGAGCAGAGCAGCAGCAAATGTGACTATACAGTACGAAAGGGCGTATTCTGGGTTTGTCTAAGTCTGAGTTTGTCTAAGAACTAGATTGGCTGTTTATAACAGTTGTCGGCCATTCACTGCTAAGCTCCGCTTACTCAGCCTAACGCAGTATTGTATGAAACTACAAAACCTACGTTAGGAATTGAGTTAATTGACCCAGTAACATTTTTTGAAATATCCTTAAACATTGTATTCATTGTATTTCTGCGTAAGTTTTAGCCTTAGGGTGGTCTCGACTCGACTCGGGGGTGGAATTAACCAAAGTGGTTTTATAATGGTTTTATTTACGTTTTCATATGATCATCATATAATTTCATTACGAAAAATTGCCTGAGTCGTTACATATGCGGTAGATTTTCTTGAACTGTGGTCTAGCTCCGTTGTAATTTCAGCAGAACAGATACTTGCTGTGCTGCAGGTTTGAAATTTTTTAACTGAGCTAAAACTACATATGGTTTAAGAAAATCTACAAAATTTGTAACGAGTGAAATTATGTGATAAGCATATAACACGTAATGCGTAAAACCGTGGTTTTATAAAACCACCTTTGTGAAACCCACCCAGGTAGTCGGTACCTGGACGTGTAATTACAGTAATAACAACACTTGTGCATCACAATTGCAAATTTCAGATAGAGCGCTACCGCAAAACTGGGTAGGCGGAGCTTAACTGTAATTGGCTGCGAGCTGCTATCCCAATAGCCAATCCAGTTTTTAGACAAACTCAGACTAAACCGTACGAAAAAATGAGGCAGACTGACTGCACATGTGGCCACTGGACAGTACCATAAGACAAGCCAGAGAACTTTTTGCATTGCATAGTGCTATGCGCTGAAGCTTAGATCATATTAATGTAAGAAAGCGCGCAAGTAGTTCATACGGTTTTACGTACATTTTGCATGATTTGCACATGATTCCATTACAAAATATCGTCTTATTCGTTACGAACTTCATAGATTTTCTAAATCCGTAATCTTGGCTTGGCTAAAGTTTCAAACCTGCCGCACAGCAGGTCTTTGTTCTGTTGATATTTCAACTTCGCTAAAACCATGGTTTAATAAAAATTATTTACAAAATCCGTAGCAAATTAGACAATATTTCGTGCAAATCATGTGCAAATCATATATACCTAAATGTACGTAAAACCATAGTTTTACAAAACCTCTTGTGAAGTCCACCCTAATTTACTTAAACAGTGTTTAAGCATTGAGTAACTCAACTCAACTTTGCAGCAGTAAATGTTTGCAGAAATCGGAATTTGAAAAATATTTCGTCTACAAGTAATGGCTATGTTTAATATTTCTTCTGGAATATTGACACTCAGACTTCAAAGAACTTCTTACTCAGCAGAAGAACTTGTTTACAATTTAAATCAAAACGTATTGTCTTGTGGGAAGGATTTAAATTTGGACAGCAGAGTCTGACTACTAATCAAAGAAATTTTGTTCACAATGATTTCAACTTAGTTTGTTGATGTAAAATTTTTGATCATTGTTTGCAACAATGGCGTTGAAATTGGTGTTTAGCATGAATTTTCAAATCATGCATGTAAGCGTGTCTCATATGATGCGAAATTTCGAAAGTTTAACAAAAGTTGCATAACAAACATAATGAGTTACTGCTTTTAAAATGTTTGCTACAACTTATGTAGATTGCCTTAATAAAACCCAAAGCAACCTTGAAGCTCTGCACAGACATAACACCCACTGTCATTGTGGAAACATAGCAAAAATAATTTATCGCAAGGGTCAATTCCACATTACAGAACTAATATATTAAAATAAGTAGAATACTTTTATGCGTTCTTCACTCAAAAGTGTCGTTTACTTTTCGATTTTTGTGACAGATGATTGATAAAAAAATGTATAAATTCTCTGCTTTATGCAAATAATTAAAGGTAGCTATGTACCTTCTAGCGAAATTGTTCAGTGTTGGATTTTAATTAAAGTTGTGATCACATTTTGACACCTGCTTCCTTTGCTCAATTTCGCCTGCAACTAAATGATCTAGCTTATTTTGCATTTATCACCAAAACAGGTGTTTACTGTTTATTACAGAACCAACGAAATTTTTGTTTTAATTTTCATTAGTTGATAGATTGTTTGTTTTCATTTTTGTTGGGTGTTTGGTTTTTTGTTTTATTTTGTGAGTGACCGTCGTCTCCAGTAGAACGCATAAATAAGCGCTGTCGTTAAAAACACCATGAACACAAATGTGGATGCTTTCGCGACATAGCTGCTTCCCTTCGAAGGAATGTCTTCATAAGGTCTTCTGAAACAAAAAGATGTAAAAGTTTTAACTTAATTTTCATTTAACAAAAACTTAAAAAAATAGTAAACTTAAAAATAAATTAACGCAATTATGTAACTTTTTGTCATTTGATTTGCACGT
>JASANF010010004.1:0-15877 GCA_030248245.1 Trissonchulus sp. WLG1_4
TCAGAAGTGCCGAACAATGGCCAATGACCAAGCCTGAAAATGCTACATTTCGCAATATTTCTTTTCTCAATTATGTCACCTCCGAGCTTCGACACCTAATATACTGTATATTAGTATTACATGCAGTCGGTGTGATGATACATGGAAGAAAATGTGCCCCATTCACAGTCACTAGAAACATCAAGTCACAAAGTTGCACGAGTCCGGGCCTAGGGGATTAGAAAAAGTCGGGGAAATTTTCAATTTTTAGGCCAAATTTGGTCAATTGGGGACGTATCGGACATATTTTCCGACTAAACCACAAACATCACAGCGCATAGACCTTAAGAGTTCACCTCCACTGCGTCAAAAATTTTTCGCAATTTTGCGAAAAGGTTTGAAATTTTTTCGCAATCCTCAAATTTTGTTCGCAATTGCGAACGTTTTTGCGCAAAAAAAACCCAGGTATATATACAGTTTCTTTGACAAAATTAAGATGTGTTGCCTGTACATATATATTGCATAATAAATCCTATTTTCACGCCGTATCGCATGGAAAACTTAACTTTATCAGTTATCACCTATTAGTTACCCAAGAAACATTTTCTGTCCATTTCAACGTTTTATGTATATATTTTACCCCCGATATCTTTGTTGATCATTCCGTAAGCACAATAATAGTAATTATGCGATTCTGTGTACAATTTCGGAAAAATTTGATTTTCGAAAAAATTTTCACTAAGTGACCACATGTGAATTTTGGTGGCAACCTTGATGGCTTGCTGTAGGCCAAAAAGCAGAGGAACGTCTTGATGTGTGTGTTCGAAAGAGGAGGTGGTACTCTATCATATGCATGCTCAACATTGCCAGAGGCATACTCACGACGTTTTTATTGATCGATGATATTGGGGTTTTTCCCGACGTGGGTTTTTCCCGACGTGGGTTTTTTCCTCCATATTATGTTCCATAACTTTAAGTCAAAATTTCTGCCATGATCACTGGCGGTCCCAGACTTCGATTTCGGGGGGGCGGAGGTCTGAAGAAATTTTTTCACTTTTTTAATAGCGTTTTTCAGCTTGACGCTATCTTGTTATAGCCGCAGCCATATTAAGGGGGGGGCTACCCAGGTCAAAAATCAAAGTTCTCCAATTTTTGCTTATTTTCACATATGTTACTCCCCCAAGGCACCTCTACCTCAGATAAGAACAATTAAGCTTGAAGGTGCACTTTTGGTTCAGTGCGTTTGTCAGTGTATTTACATAAGCGAAAGTACGCCAAAAAGTTGCGCTTTGCAACCACAAAAACTTTTTTTGCGCCTATGATTTACACGTAAAATTGAATTTTTGGGAGCCTCTAGTGAAAAATTGGCAAAAGAATTGGTTCCAGTTTGTTACATCTGCAATGCGCCTTCCCTGGGCCTACATTGTGTGCAAATTTGAAGCGAATCGGAGAACCTAAAATTTTCACTTTTTCAGGTAATGAGGTGGCGCTCCGAATAACTGACTTTGGGCAGTAAAAGTTTTCAGTCACGTTTTCAGGTCTTTGTCATACATGGGCGTTGGGGGGGGGTTTCACCCCCCCCCCCAGACAGGTGCTTCACCCCCCCCCCAGAATGCTTTGAAGGTAGCTCACGAAGCAAAATTGGCGGCTCACGAAGCAAAAATCGCCGGAAAAGTTGCTCCACACCCCCCCCCCCGGTGGCTCACCCCCCGCCCCAGAATTCGGTAGCTGCCCACGTATGGTCTTTGTTCTTGAAGAAAGGTTGTTCAGCAGTGAATTAGCTTTCGTTTGATATACATAACATGTAGTTTTGTCGAAATTAATTTTTTGACCTGAATTTTGATATGGCAAAATCTTCAAATCGATTTTCCGAAAAATTGTATATGGCTTTTGTTACTTTTGATAACGGTTTTCCGCAGATAATAGGTGACTGCAGCTTTTTAAAAAGTCGTGTGTGTAGGCAAACATTTGTAAAAAAAATTCAAATTACGTTGAGCGATATTGACAACAAGCCCAACCTGCGGCAAAACCTTCAGTAAGTATTAAGAATTATGTTCAAGTAAGCTGACCAGCAGGTCAGCTAAAACCTGTTGTGCAGCAGATAATTATCTTATTGTAAAATGTGTATGCAAAAGTTCAATGCGTTTTTATGCAATCTTACAATAAGTTGTTTATGCAAAAACTGGAAGTAGTTTTAATTATCTTGCAACAAATTATGTAGGAATGGGTTGTTTTGATGAGTGAGAAGTGTATTCATTCTTTCATGACCAAAAATGACTACAGTTCGCAGGAAACATAAGATGCTGCCAACAAAATGATCTGGTCAAATGTTGGTACTATCAGCAATGTGACACACGCGCACTATGTGACACACATGAACTAAACAAACGCACATTGACATTTTTCCAGCTTACAGTGTAACTTTTGCACTAGACAATGACGTGACGCTCGCGTAGTAGCTCTAATATGCAAAGCAAACTAACGCACAGACGTACATTGCACTACAAGCCCAGTGTATTCCGCCAGAAATCAAAATTAGAGACCTGTTGTGCTGTGGCACAACAGGAAAAATGCGCTATTTTTCAAGCTAATTTTTCGTTAGCTACTTTTTGGCTTCTCCAACTTTTCTCAATGGTTATTTGCATTAAAAAGTACGCTCTATTTTTTGACACTGTCGTTTGTGTGGGCAAACCTCAGATTTTTCTGATCGGCAATAGCCTTTTTTGAATCGTGATAGCTCTCCTCCATGTCGTTTTTTCATTGTGAAATTTGACTTAAAGTTAAAGTAGATTCAGGTGTACCTTCTTCGGAAATGTTGATTTCTGTTTTTGGTGAAATTCTAGAATGAAATTTTAGAAAAACTACTGTATTTTGAGCCAAGACAATTGGATTAAAATTATAAGAAAAGATACACCTCAGCAACATAATTACCTACAGTTTAAGCTATAAATCGTAAAATTTGAACAAAGTTTCGCTCAGTTATGCCGTTTGAAAAATTATGCGCATTCAGCGAAAATAGAAATTTTCAATCGGTGATAAAAAATCAGAACAAGGCAGCAGGCACGTGAAACTTACTCAGAAACAGAGCTTTGTAACAGGCTTCAATATATTTAAACGGAATTCATTCTAGCTAGAACCTATGTCGACTTATAAGATAATAAAGTCATGGAAGTTATTCGGAGCGCCACCTTAAGGGCAATGAACTGAGTCTGTTTGTAGTAGTGTACCCAGAAAAAATAGAGAATTTTTCAATTTTTAGGCCGAATTTGGTCAACTGGAGACGTATCAGAAATTTTGCCGGACAGGAAAATAAAACACATGATGGGAACTTCACATCAGACAGTGTATGACACAACTAATTGCAGCATAATATACTCGTGTACATAGACATGCAAATGCAATATAATGTACTCATGTATGCATGTATCGGCTTTGATGAAAGATAATAAGAAGGAATAGTAAGCCATAGAGTTGCAGGGGTATGGGGGCGGCAGCCCCCAGAAACAAATTGGGGGAAATTTTTTATTTTTAGGCCAAATTTGGTCAATTGGGGACGCATCAGCAAAATTTTCAGGCCGGACCATATAAAAACCAAAGGGGGACCCTTGTGTAAAATTTCTGTCGGGAAAAACTTCGGGGGGGGGCGGGGGCCGCCCCCCCCCCCCCCCCCGCCCCCCTCCCTGGGACCGCCCTTGGCCATGATTTAAATGATACCAATTTTATGCTGCATTTTAGTGCTTATGGTAAGGCTTGATAAGAAAATAAAAAGAAATTTTTAATTTTGTGTATTACTTGGGATATGCCCGAAAGTTCCCAAACTGGGTTTTTTCTTGACAGGCTGAGGCTATATATATTTATAACGGCCAACGGAGTCAGAATTTTCGAGACATCCCCGGTCACATATTTAAGACCATCTCCCCTGATCGAATGTAAAATTCTTCAACGCGGTAAACCTATATATTCCACTTTGCTTTCTCTGACCAGAAATTGCTGCAAGAGACAACTCCGAATTTCTGAAGTTTTTTGACGGAAATTTTGCACAAGCACATTTGGTTTCCGATACGTCCCCGGTCCCCAATTGATTAAGTTTGTCTATTAGTAAGATTATCTTCTCTTGGTCGCTAAAACTCCTTCCGGCCACAGCCATATTATGGCTCAGATTTTTTTATTGGTTGTCGATCTTTGCAAAGTTGACGAAAATGCCCTCAAACATTGATCATCGTTACATATACGCATGCACTGAAGTGAGTCATCAGCAAAAATAGAAAAAAATTATGAGCTTCCAGGTTCCACATAATGGTCAGGTTTCTGAGAGATCTATTCTGTGCGCATCCAGTTGAGTTGATGACTACTTATAGTATATATATTTATATATATATAGTCGAGCGGGGAATAAAAGCCACGTCGATTTCATACATGTAACAGCACCGAAATTTTGGGTACCCCTTCCCCCTTTGGTGGGACACCCCTCCCCTGCGTCAGCTCATTTTTGACCCATCTCCTCCTGAAAATGCCGCGATTTTTACCTTTGTTGAAATAAAAACACCGATTTTGACAATTTTTGGCAAAAATTTTGGCGAAAATCGCTTACATTTCCCAAAAAAATACCGATTTTTTTAAATTTTGGCCAAAATTTTACTCCCGTCGTGACCCTCCCCCCTTTTCTCCCCTTGACGGCACCCCCCCTTCCTCCCCTGGGACCGAATTTGGGGGGACTTCCCCCCTATCCCGCACAACTACATGTATGGTCGATTTGACTGAGGAAAAGCCATTTATGTACAGCTGTCTACATAAAAATTAGAGTGAATCTTTTGTGCTATGGGTCAGTGTTGGCTATTTTATGGTGCAGGCCAAAAATTGGCATTCTGCGTCTGCGATGATGTTTCATAGGAATATATATGCTTCTTTGAAAATTTCACACTGACACTGACTGAAATAGTGAATGAGCACTGGAGGGTAAATTTCGATATTCTCAAAATTGCAGAAAAAGCCTAGAAAGTTAGAATTTGTTTTGCTGAACTACCCACAGACTATATATATATATATATATATATATATATATATATATATATATATATATATACTATAGTCTTATATATATATATATATATATATATATATATATATATATATATATATATATATATATATATATATATATATATATTAAACAAAAACAACAAAAAACCACACCCCACACAACACAACCAAACGACAAAAACAAAAAATAAAAAAAAATACAAAAAAAAAAAAAAATAATATATATATATATATATATATATATATATATACAGTCTCCTTTTTTGTTAATTAAGGTGGTAGTTACGTTTTCGACAGTTTGTATAACGTGCTATAACTTTTGATTGCCTCAATGAATTTAATAGCGGTCTTTTTCACGTTAAAGAACTTGACTGAAACTACACTTATGAACATTATCTAGCTTAAATCTGTATATAACAAGCTAGTCAGCAGACACTGTCAAAGTAGTCAAATTTCGTGAATTTTTGCATTTTTCTTGTTTTGCTTGTAAAATTGACAGTGTAACTCCAACTAATTTTATTCTTTACACCAACAAAGCCAATAACAGGGTGAATTTTAATGCTAAGTTTGGCGCATTTATATGTTGCAGAAAAGAAGTTACGGACCTTTAATTTTGAATTTTTTCGAATTTTGAAAAATATACGATTTTTTGAATCTAATTTTTTCACAAAATAGGCTAAATTAATACGAATAAAAAAATTGACATATCAGAAATTGTCTAAAAAACATGTAAAATAACGCATGAAAAGATTGCAACATCGAGACTTGAGATTTAGTCCACGGAAGTACATTTTTACGAATTTCTGTGAATGAAATTGCTGTAACGCAAAATTTAAGCAAACAAAATTTTTGAAATTTTAGTATAAAGTAGACACATATGTGTGCCAATTTATCCCAAATTTTGAACAAAATCCTTCTGGTAGTTGTATCGTTTTGCGGACTTTTGTATAATGTGCTTTAGTTCAAAAAGAAATGTTACATAAATGTGACGTAATCTCAAAAAGTGAAAAGCGGAAGGATAAGTTTTGGCATCTAAATTGAAGGTTTTTGACATGCCCGTATGTCAATTTTTTCTTTTTTCAATAAACGGCCATTTTGACTAGCTACTACTTTGGCTTAGCTAAACATAAAATTTACGAAAAATGGTCGTAACTGGCTGAAAAATATTCTGTGAAAATTAAAAATGATTGTTTCAAGCTATTTTAGCAAGCATTTATCTCATAATAAATTATAGTTTCCTAAATTAATATGCGTACTATAAATTATTGATTGAAAATTAATCGTAAATTGTCAAGTGTTACTCCTGCAAAACTGTCGAAAACGTTACTACCACCTTAAATGTATAGCACTGTATTCATTACCGTTTCTTAGTATGGCCTTGCCACTTTTTTTGACATATTGACATGGGGCGGGGTAAAATAGCTACTTTTCTCTATTAAATTTCACGCCGTGTGCTTAAAATGAAGTTTGAATTATTTTTCAGGTAATCTCCGACGAGCGCTTGATATCTCAATGTCTTTCTGTCCCACATATTATTTTACATGAACCCGGCTCTGCATCTATCAATTATGGTAACGAAACCAGTTTAATTAATCTTTCAACCATCTTTTTGGACTAAATTTTTTTTAGTTGTTATATACTTGTTACTTGTTGTTGTTGCAAAGTTGTTACTTGCATACTTTTGGTCTAAACGGTTTTATATATATATAAGCGGGTTATACATATATATGTAATATAATATATTATGTACATATTATGTATATATACAATGTTAAAATGCTTAGCTTTACAATTCGCATTACAAACTCAAGATCACTAAACCACAAAGTTACAGGGGTCTGGGGCCGGCGGCCCCCAGGATTAATTTCAAGATTTTTTTACTTTTAAGTCAAAATTGGTCATCTGTCAACGGAAATTTTCCTGGGCCGGCCAAAAAACCAAAGGGGGACCCTGTCTAAAAATTTAGCATAAAGCAGAACCCCGCAGAGACTAAGATTTTTTGTTTTTTGGTCAATATATATTGTCTGTCATTACTGTCATTTTGAAAAAAAGCTGGTGATCGTGATATATGCTTGTATTAATTTTGTTTTTTTCAACTGCTTTTCATTCACAGCAGGGTTTATTTTTTCATTTTTTTCTAGGTGCCCACGCCCAGCTGGCCACTAGACCCCAAGACTAACCCTTTCTCGAAAATGATCTTTTCCCCGTCGTTCAAAACGACCGTTTCTGGTGTGTGTTTTACAGCTGCAAAATGACACACAAGACGCGGATACATGTGCCGTTTGCAGATCACCAATCAAAGTTGCAAATGGTCGATTGCGGCAAATTTTATTGTACAGAAACTATAAATTTGGCTTTTCCCCGCTCGACTATATATACATATCCAAAACAATGCATTAAAGGTGAAGCAAGCTATTGTCAATTAGTTGAACAAATTTAGTAAATTGGCTCTAGTTGTGTAGGTGTACTCTCGGTGTACAGCTTGGTTTCGTCAGCCTACCCAAAGGCCAAGAGCAGCTCACCAGGTCAGCTGGTCAGACGGACATCAGCTTAAATTGCCCTATGATTATAACCAACCAAAGTGCACTCCTATATACATAGATTGGTGACAGTACATAATATATACATAGAACATTCATACATTCATACGTGTAGTTGTGGGGGATAGGGAGGGAAGACCCCCCCAAAATTCGGTTCCGGGGGAGGAAGGGGGGGGTCCCGCCAGGGGGAAAAGACGGGGGAGCGTCCCGGCGGGAGTAAAATTTTGGCCAAAATTTGAAAAAATCGGTATTTTTTGTGAAATTTAAGCGACTTTTATCAAAATTTTCGCCAAAAATTGTCAACATCGGTGTTTTTTGGTCAAAAAAGGTAAAAATTACGTCATTTTTTGGGAGGGCGGGGGGTCAAAAATGAGCTGATGCAGGGGAGAGGGGTTCCACCAAGGGAGGGGGAGGGGTACCCAAAATTTTGGTGCTGTTTCATGTATGCATACATTCTACATACAAACAGACATACAACACAACACAGGACACTGCTGCAGACCGTCTACTAAACTTACACGTAGCGGCGCGTGTAGTCATATCGACCCAGCGATCAAGTTGCCGTTGTGCTTCCAAGGAGCTAGCAGTCGACAGCACACCACCCGCCTAACAGCAGGCCGTGGGAGTCATGGTTCGCCAAGGACTAATCCGTTTCTGGAGGTCACACAATTCATGGCACCATATTCAGGAGAATCATCATGTGATACTGTAGTTGGATATGGTCATCATTGCGCAGTTCTGCAAACAGCCTTAAAAGATTAACTTTGGCCGGAAGCCAACAACTTGCCAGGAAAAAATCCCAATTATATATATATATATATATACATATATATATATATATATATATATATATATATATATATATATCAAGCGCGGATCCAGGGGGGGGGCGCGGGGGGCGCGCGCCCCCCCCCCCCCGAAATTTTTTCAGACTGAAATTTTACACAAGGGTCCCCCCTTTGGTTTTTATTGCCCGACCGAAAAAATTTCCGATACGTCTCCAATTGACCAAATTTCCTCTAAAAATGAAAAATTTCTCCAATTTTTTCATGGGGGCTGCCGCCCCCAGACCCCCGCAACTTTCTAGCTTACTGGTGCTTGGTATTATATTTCATCAAAGCCTATGCATGTCTACCTATTAGAGTATCTATATATATATTAAAGATCTTGCGTTTGCCATGGGAAGTTAAGTATTAAAATTACTAAAAAGTGCATTTTAACCCATTGCAAAAAGTCATTCCTCTTTTCTGGCTACGCACCTGACAGTGTGTTTATTTAACAGTGGGTAACAACAATTGATTGGATAAATAAAATAAAATAATAAACAATAAAACTCTCCACAGCAACAGGGGCGTAGCCAGGGGGGGATGGGGGGAATCCCCCCCCCCCCCCCGAAACTGTTTCCGACTGAAATTTTACACAAGGGTTGCCCTTTGGTTTTTATGGTCCAACCGGAAAAAATTTTCGATACGTCTCCAATTGACCAAATTTGGCCTAAAAATAAAAAAATTCCCTAAATAGGTGTCTAGCTTCTGGGGGCTGCCGCCCCCAGACCCCCGCAACTGTGTGTTTTGATAAAACTTGCAGATTTCATAGCATATCCCGGGGTCAAAAAACGTAGAACTGTCTGGCTTCTGGGGGCTGCCGCCCCCAGGCTCCCGCAACAGTGTGTTTTGATGAAAGATACAGATTTTCGAGTATATCCCGGGGCATACATGTAACGGGGTCAAAATTTTGGGGGGGGCCTCTCCTGCCAAATTTTGGGGACCCTCCCGGCTCCCCCCCAGATCGACCAAAAATACCCTAAGTTTTGCAAAATTTTCTAAAAATTTCGCCAAAAAGTGCCATTTTTTCAAAATTTTGCCCAAATTTTGGGGACCCTCCCCCCCCGGGTCCTCGATTTGTGGGGGTCCCTCCCATCCCCCTCCCTCATACATGTATGTCCCGGGGTCAAAAGCAGTAAAGGTGTCTGTCTTCTGGGGGCTGCCGCCCCCAGACCCCCTCACCACATGGTTTTTTTTTGCGTCCCACAGTGCGTCCAGACGCAATGACATTCAGCTGGACGCAAATTTTTTGAGCGGGACGCAAAGGGGACGCAGTGATTTTTTTTTGGAATTCTGACTAAAAAACCCAAGTATAAAGGCGATGAACAGGTGCTGGTGGCTTGAGGCGTAAGAAAAAATTTCCAATGCGTCTCCTGTTGACCAAATTTGACCTTAAAATCTAAAAAATTTTCAATTTTCTTCTGAAGGCTGCCGTCCCCAAACCCAAGCATATCTGAAGCATTGTGTATATATATGCCTTCATTATGCCGCAGCTGCTAGCTTAATGGGGCGACGGGGAAGGGGCTGCATCGTAGATGTAAAAAACTTAAATGTCTTCCCATCCTGACTCATATAAAAAAGTTTTGCCCACAGCATGTTCAGTGACGCCAAACGTCAAGTCTTTCCAAATCGGCGAGCATAAAAAACGGCCGTTTTTTCACATTTTGCACTCGGATTTCGGATTTAAACAAATATCCATACATCAAAACTTCGGATCATAATCTACCGAGAATGTATATATATACCCAAGTGCAAGCCCCAAGAGCGTCCCCAGGGGGAAGGGGTGGGCGGCGGACAAGGGCGCATCAAGAGCGATTGGGAAATAGGGGAATTCCCCACCACGAAATTGTTTCCAAATGAATTTTTACACAAGGGCCGCCCCACCCCCCTTTGGCCGGAATAGAAAAATTTTCTGATATATACGTCTCCAATTGACCAAATTTGGCCTAAAAGTTAAAAATTTTCCTAATTTTTTTCTGGGGGGTGCCGCCCCCATACCCCTGCAACCTTGTGGTCCCGGCCGAAAAAAACTCTGGTCTTTTCTATTATATATTCCCCCACCAGCCTGGAATTTAGAAGTTACTGAGCCGATTTGAATAATTTTTGCACCAATGGACCCCCCATGACTTCAGGACTTCAAACACAAGTTTTAAAATATTTTAAATTTTTTAAAAAAATTTAAAATTTTAAAATTTCTTACAATTATACAAAATGCGGATTTTTTTCACTTTCTGAGATGCGGAAAGTGTTCTAGACACGAACTTTTGGTTTTGGATAGCTAGAATTTAAAAAATTTACAAAAATTTGAAAATTTTAAGTTTTTTAAAAATTTTTTTAAACTTAAACTTTTTTGAAGTTCTGAGGTCGAGAGGAGTCCATTGGTGCAAAAATTAGTCAAATCGGCTCAGTAAATTCCGAATTCCGAACTGGTGGGGGAATAACGGAAAGACACCCAAAAATTCTTTTCGGCCCGGCCGAAAAAAATTTCCGATGCGTTTCCTACTGACCAAATTTGGTGTAAAAATCAACAAATTCTCCAATTTTTTTCTGGGGGCAACCGCCCCAGACCTCTGCAACCTTGTGGTTTAGTAATTTTGCGTTTGTAAGGCGTTTTATGAGTGCTAAAAGTGCCTTTTGATTTACAAAAAATCGAAGTCCCCCCTCAAAAAAAAATTTTGGTGAATACGGCGGTGACTACTATATACTATTTTATTTTTAACTTTTCTTTCAAAAAAACTTTCCAATACGTCTCCAGTTGACTAATTTCGACCTAAAAACTTAAAAATTCTCCAATTTCTTTTCTGGGTGGTGACGCCCCCAGGCCCAAACCCACGCAACTTTGTGTTTTAGCGATCTTGCATTTGCAACGCAAATCCACTTGTTAAAATCACAAACAAATGCATTTTAAACCCACAAAAGAAAATCGAAGTCATTCAATCCCCACCTCCCCCGAAGTTTTGTTCTGGGCACCTTACTTCGGTGATGTCACCTGAATGAATGTCAATGACGTGAATAACGTAGTGTATTCACAGATAGAAACACAAGACTTTCACGGTACAACCTGGACGCACTGTCATTGTGTGGGACGCAATTTTTTTGAACGGGACGCAAAATGGACGCAGTCTCGGATTTGAAAAAAAAACCCTGCCTCACCAGTAAATTTGTATTGTCTTGTATTTCTAATGGCCGATTGGTGGGGGGGCGCGCCCCCCCCCGAAAAAAATTCCTGGATCCGCCACTGATATATATATATATATATATATATATATATATATATATATATATATATATATATATATATATATATATATATATATATATATATATATATACATTAGGGATCGACCGGATATCCGGATCCGGATGCGGATCCGGCCGGATCCAGTGGATCCGGATCCGGCGCCGGATCCGGAACTAAACCTGCCGGATCCGGATCCAGTATCAAATTGGCACTTCTTGACGACAACTATTTGTTCCAAGGGTCCCCCCTTTGGTTTTTATGGTCCGGCCGGAAAATTTTTCTGATGCGTCCCCCCCCCAATTGACCAAATTTGGCCAAAAATCAAAAATTTCCCACATTTTTTTCCTGGGGGCTGCCGCCCCCAGACTCCTGCAACTCTTTGGCTTACTATTCCTTGTCATTATCTTTCATCAAAGCCTATACATGAGTACATTATGCTGCATTTGCATGTCTACACGAGTATAGTATGCTGCATTTAGTTGTGTAAATGTGTAATACACTGTCTTCTGTCTGATGTTACGTTCCCTGTCGGAAAAAAATTTCTGATACGTCTCCAGTTGACCAAATTCAACCTAAAAATTGAAAAATTCTCCATTTTTTTCTGGGTGCACCACTGGTTTTTACTACAAACAGATTCAATTCATTGCCCTCGATATGGCTGCGGCTATAACAAATTAGCGTAAAGCTGAAAAACGCTATTATAAAAAGTCAAAAAATTTCTTCAGACACCCGCCCACCCCCCGAAATCGAAGTCTGGGACAGCCAGTGGTCAACTTAGACAAAAATTTTTTTGAAAATTTTTTTACTTTTGGAAAAATGTCTGTGTGTCTCAGGCTGGATCCGGATCCGGATCCGGATCCGGCCGGATCCAGTGGATCCGGATCCGGCCGGATCCAGTGGATCCGGATCCGGCAGAAATTTTGGATCCGGTCGATCCCTAATATATATATATATATATATATATATATATATATATATATATATATATATATATATATATATATATATCAGGGATCGACCGGAGTTCCGGTTCCGGTACTTTTTGGCTCCGGTTCCGGTATTTCAAAAGTACCAGAACCGCAAAACCTCTGACAAGGGGTTTTGCCCTCGATTTTGTGTTGTTCGGCCATGAAAATTTTCCGATAGGTCTCCAATTGACCACAATCAGCCTAATACTTTTCCAGATTTTGTTCTGAAAAGACTCTTGCGACTCATAGGTATTTTGTATTGCATATATACTGCATACATATGTAGGTTAGCACTTTTGCAGATTAACTACGGCACCAGCGTAGAATCGTCCGTAAATAGGATCTTAAATTTTCAAAAAATCTTAGTGATCGTGCAAAGCATACATGGGCAGGACCCGGGATTCACCCGGGATTTTTCCCGGGTGGATCGCGCGACCGCGCAGCGGTCGAATTTGGACCGCGCAGTCCGAGCGGAGCGAGGGCTGCTTGAGTAACTATAAGGACCGCGCGCATAACTGACGTGAAAGTTGACTGCGCAGTCTAACTGTAGATTGATTGCGCAGTCCAAATAGTCTGCTCAGTCTAACTATTAATTGACTGCGAAATCCAAATGACTGCGCAGTCTAACTCTTAGATTGATTGACAGTCACACTAGAGTTAAACTGCGCAGTCAGTAAGATTGCGCAGCTAATTAATAGTTGGACTGCGCAGTTCAAATAGTCTGCGCGGGCGCAGTCAAACTAGAGTTGCACTCCGCACTGCGCCGTCAGTATTATTGCGCAGCGAATAAGAGTTGGACCGCGCAGTCAAAAACTACAAATAGTCCGCGCAGTCCAACTCTTCAGTGACTGCGCAGTCCTAATGAGTGCGCAAACTAACTCTAGATAATTGATTGCGCGGTCCTCCCTTTGGTTTTTATTGCTCGGCCGACAAAAAATTCCGATACGCCTCCAGTTGACCAAATTTGGCTTAAAAATCAAAAAATTCTCAATTTTTTTCTGGGAACTGCCGCCCCCAGACCCCTGCAACTTTATGGCTTATAACTATTCCTTGTTATCATCTTTCGTCAAAGCCTATGGTATGTATGCACAAGTACATCATGCTGTGTTCATGTGTAATGCACTCTCTGATGTGACGTTGCCATTTATCGTTATAATTTTCTGGTCGGAAAAAATTTCTGATACGTTTCTAGTTGACCGAATTCGGCCTAAAAATTGAAAAAATCTTCAATCTTTTCTGGGCTGTCCGCCAAAAAATTGAACTTTTGATTTTTAGGCCGAATTCGTCAACTAGAAACGTATCAAAAATTTTTCCGACCAGAAAACTATAACGAAGAATAAGAACCCCACATCATTTTCTGCAAGTCGTGACATGAACACGGCGCGTGATGTACTTGCTGCGTACATACCATAGGCTTTGACGAAAGATGATGACCGAGGAATAGTAAATAAGCCATAAATTTACAGGGGTCTGGGGGCGGTTCCAGGAAAAAAATTGAGAATTTTTTTGATTTTTCAGCCAAATTTGGTCAACTGGGAGGCGTATGGGAATTTTTACTTTTGTCGGCCGGAGCAATAAAACCAAAGGGAGGACCGCGCAATCAATTATCTAGAGTTAGACTGCGCACTCATTAGGAATGCGCAGTCACTTAAGAGTTGGACTGCGCGGAGACTACTTGTAGTTTTTGACTGCGCGGTCCGTTTCCTCCTCGTTGCGTTTTGGTGCTGACCCCGCACTCCAGAGTGCAACTCTAGTTTGACTGCGCCCCGCGCAGACTACTTGGACTGCGCAGTCCAACTATTAATTCGCTGCGCAAATCTTACTGACTGCGTTTTTTGACTCTAGTGTGACTGTAAATAGATCTAGAGTTAGACTGCGGCGGTCGTTATTAAATTCGAAAAAAATTAATAGTTTCCAAACTGTAACAGAAAGCTGCTTGAACTCCGCAGATCGATCTCTACCGTCAAGCTGCGCAGTCCGTTTTCACGCGTCTGTTGTGCGCGCTTTTTTTTTTTTTACTCAGAGCAGCCCCTCGCTACGGTCGGCCTGCGCGGTCCAAAATTCGACCGCTGCGCAGCCGAGTGCTCCCCGCGGGAAAATCCGGGTGAATCCGGGTGCCCATGTATGTTTACACGATCCGCTAATTTTTTTTGAAAATTTAAGATCCTATTTACGGACGATTCTACGCTGGTGTGCTCAAAAGTGTAACCTCATATGTATGCAGTATATATGCAATACAAAAATCCTATAGTCGCAAGAGTCCTTTCAGAACAAAATCTGGAAATATTATGCAATGGAGACCTATCGGAAATGGCCGAACGACGCAGAGTGAGGGAGTAGCTATAGTTTTTTTCAGTTTCTAGTACTTTTGAAATACCGGAACCGGAGCCAAACCGGAACCCGGTCGATCCCTGATATATATATATATATATATATATATATATATATATATATATATATATATATATATATATATATATATATAGGATAAACCAATCCAAATTTGTGGGATGCGGATACGCTTGAACACAGCCAGAATGCAAAAGTCCCACTGGATCCGGCCGATTGGTGCGGATTTAAGCCTGAGACACACAGACATTTTTCCAAAAGTAAAAAAAATTTTCCGAAAAATTTTTGTTTCTCATTGACCATAACTCTCCAGACTTCATTCAGGGGGCGGTTGTTGGAGGAATTTTTTTGACTTATAATAGCGTTTTCAGTTAATTATTTATAGCCGCAGCCGTATAGAGGGCAATGATAATCTGTTTGTAGGAACCAGTGGTGCACCAGAAAAATGGAGAATTTTTCAATTTTTAGGTTGAATTTCGTCGACTGGAGACGTATCAGAAATTTTTTCCGACAGGAACGTAACGTGGGAGCGGGAAGTACACATTTACACAACTAAATGCGGTGTGTACTATATAGACATGCAAAATGCACATATGTACTCATGTATAGGCTTTGATAAAAGATAATAACAAGGAATAGTAAGCCGAAGCTCCAGGAGTTCGGGCCGCGGCCCCCAGGAGAAGATGTGGGAAATTTTAGTTTTTTGGCCAATTTTGGGGTCGACGGGGGGGGGAGCGCGTCAAATTTTCCAGCCGGAATTGGAGCCAAAAAGAGGGACCCCTGGACAAAATCCTGTCGTCAAGGTGCCGATTTGATCTGAGACGCGGGATCCAGCGGCTTTTTTGCAATCGGATCCGGCGCCGGATCCGGGATCCACTGGATCCGGCCGGATCCGCATTTTTACGGATCCGGATACGGGTCGTAATATATCGGCGA